>WHSE01000208.1:0-39016 GCA_012295165.1 Asparagus setaceus
CGAAGCTAATGTCTCAGTACAAGGATTACAAGTTGACAATCCTTGTGAAAAGAGATCCACAAGTATTGATCTCTTCAAAGCAAAAGCGGGACTTATCCACCGTTTACGGTTCGCGGAGCATGGCGCGTTGAGAAGCTAAATCACGGAGCACATGGCTTCGCGGCACCGTTGAAAGCCAACCACGAACATCGGCGGCGCGTTGCGGCGTTTCAGCAGCGATGGCCAATCGAAATGGCTGTTCAATCAAAATGGTCGCCAGCCGTTAAAGCATGCCCACGTTGACTGCAAAATCGATCGGCAGCGGCGTTTGCGCGTGTTTCAGCGTTTGGGCGAATAATTTCATTTAGGGCCATGACGGTGCCTAAAATATCAAATGACCGGCGTTCTCTTTTGGGGGTCTTCTCTTCTTTAATTGGCCTTGGCTGGTTCATTGAGGCCAAACTCGTCTTACATTTATCGTTGGTGTTATAAACTTGCTTTCTTAGTTGCTCCTGCGTTCTTTTCCAACCTCAAAGTCAAGTCCGGTCGATCGTCGATCAGGATCAAATCAAGGTAGAAGAACCGAGATTAAATAAAGGGAAGGGTCTCCGTTGACCTTTCTCTCTTTTGTAAATCGGGCAGATAGAATTTGTAATTTCTTTTTTATCTAAGTCGGTTGGAGAGAGATTGCATTAGAGATTGTATTCATTATTCTTCAAATAGAATAGATCAATTTTATAATTTTCCTGTGAACAATACTCATATACCTAATTGGAGTATCATTAGGAGAATTGGGGTTGTCGAGTTATCCTTAGAATATAAAATATTCTCGAGAAACTTCTCGACAAAAGATAGGAAATAGTTTATACTCATACCTAATGGGTAATGCGAGTTATCCTTAAAATATAAAATATTTGCGAGAAACTTCTCAATAAAATAGAAATAGTTTATACTCATATACCTTTTGAGTAAACCAGTGGGAGATCGAGGTTGTCAAGTTATCCTTAAGAATATTTTATAAAATATTCTCCGGGTTCTAGATAAAAATAGGAAATAGTTTATACTCATATACCTTTTTAGAGTAAATAGCCACCGTGGGGGGAGATCGAGGGTTGTCGAGTTATGCTTAAGAATATTTTATAAAAATATTCTCTAGAAACTTCCCGACAAAAATAGGAAATAGTTTATACTCATATACCTTTTTGGAGTAAGGGAGGAACAGTTTAACCTCTTATACTCATCGAAGGGAAAGGCGGTTATACCATTATACATCCAGTGTAGAGGCGGTTTATACTCATATACGTAGTGTAGAGGGCGGTTTATACTCATATATCGTCGGTGTAGAGGAAGCGGTTTATACTCATATACCTAATTGGAGTGTTTGCCATTCTTGTTTGGCCTATTTTGGCGTTATGACGCCGGCGTCAACCAAGACTTGGATGTTATTCTTCAGAATAATACAAGCCTTGGTGGGGTGATGGACCCTCGTGATGCGTACGGTACTTTGGATCCAGTATTACTAGCTTCCTCCTGATTCATGATAGATGGCAGCTTGATTTTGTTGTTAGCAAGAAGATATTTGAAGATGGTGGAACTTCATCATCATCGAAAGAATACTCCTCTTGGAATCTCAACTTAGGAGTCCTTTGTTGCCCCAAGGTTCTTTGTTGATGTGTCATCAGCGATTCTGGCGCTTTAGCACTCGGTTGGCCTCTTCGGCCTTTTTCCTTTTGGCGTTGACTTGCTCCGCTCTTTCGCTCTTTCGGATCTTGGCGGTGCAACCCGGACTTCAAGACATTGATGGAAAGATTATTGTGACTCGCGTCTGCCCGAATGAATTCCTGTGGCGGGATCCTGCGGTTCATAGCCTTGTTCGGCGTTTAACAAAACGTCAGCAGACTCCCCATCCTTACGCTTCGTCCAAAGGGTTTGATCGACATGATTGTAGTCATCAAAATTATTGAGAGCGAGCTTTCCATGTCGTCCCAACTATTGATGCTCCACGGCAGACGGCGGTACCAATCAAGGTAGCTCTCGAAGAGTGCCGCGAATGAGAACCATCAGGGCTCGTTACGAGAAATAGCGCCAAGTGAGATTTGAAATAGACCAAATCTTTGAGTGGGGACCCGCAAATCGAGCGGTATGAAGTTAATCAAATTAAACGGCCGGATATGGGATCGAAACTCAGCTCTCTTGGAATCTGAACATGGCATCGATCTTCTTTAGCTCTTGGCGGAAATCAAAGCGTTGACCTTATCCTCGGCTCTTTCATCCTCTCATCCTGCGCATTTTCCTTGAGCGATTTTGAGGAAGAACAATGGGACCACCCGAGTTTTGGCTATTTAGTTGCGATCTTCGTCCCTATCGAGTTGCTTTCCTCTTGGTGAAGTTATTCGACGACTTCGTTTCACCACGATGATTAAGTCGAGCTTCGGTTGTGGTCATGCATCTCTCTCATCTGTGCCAACCATCTCCATTTTGAACTTGAAGTTCTCTTTACGCTTTGGCTAGGCGTCTGAATTATTTGGGTCACGGTCGGGAGTGACCAAGCATCGAGCTTGTCGTGCTAGACATTGTATCGTCGAGGCGTTCGAGCAAGTACGAAAGTTCATCGCTTGAGGATAGTCCTTCATGGATCTCACGGGTAATCCCTATGTTAAATGGAAGCTTCTAGTTAAAATTTGAGACATCCGTTGAGCTATCCACTGAATCAATTTTTCTTCGGAGAAAAGTCGGGTTAGAGACTTTTGAAGCAATTGCCGACTTTTCTTTACCAACCATGTTGATGGTGACTTCAAAGATTCATCATCACGGAGGAGGATTTTTAGGTGGAAGCGTTTTGGCTTGGCTTTGGCCTTCGTGATAAGTTTCTCGAACATCGAGACCTTTTGTGAAAGCGGTCACAGGGCGACTATATTTTAGCGATACTACGATAGGTCTCCCATATGGAGTGAGCTGGTTTCTTGAACACTCTCCTTTTGGGATTTCTTCACACCGGCGATGGTGCGGCTCATTGGAGCAATCCATAAGCTTGTTGATACGGTACCCTAAGTATAGCGTTGTCTTTTGGCGAACGTCTTCTTTTGGGGATGAAGAACCTTGTTGACATTCTCGGGCATATTTGTTGTAAGCCTTTGAGCGATCCAGGTCGCGCTCGAGTCGCTTCGTTTAAGACCACCTCCTTGGGCGTGGAGTCTTCACGGGCTCCTTGGCTTCGTCATGAACCCCGATCTAGGCGGCGGAATTCTCTTATGCCGCGGCGCGCGAACCGTACATTGAGTGTTGATTTGTTGGATCGCGACGGGACACCTTTGGGTAGTGATTGGTTTGGCGGAGTGCACTGCGACTGATCTGGGGCCGGCGGCTTGGGGCGTGTCGGCTTTGGAAGGAGGATTGGCCATCTTGCTCTGATTTTTGCACTGTCTTGGACTTTGACACCGGACTTGGCCGAGTTTTTGTGGTTTTGACCACTTCCTTCTTGTTCAAGTTACGTGTCCTTTTACAGAAGCCTTGAGCTTGAGCGGCTGCGATGCGGTGCCTCTGAATATGCTCCTTTAGGGTCGAGCGAGTTCTCTTGATGAGAACCCATTCGTTTGTCGATGGCTTGGAGGATTGTCAGCGGTTTGATAGAGGCGGTGGCGCTACGGACTCCAAGTTTGCATAGTAGCGGATTCCATCAACTTTGTTCCAAGGCCTTTGCAAGTTAATGGCGTTGGCGTTGGCGCCTTTGATGTGCCCTCTTCGATGAAGTCGACAAATTGTGATCTAAACCCGGCTTGTTGGATTGCGGGGAATGAAGTCCGCGAGGAGATCACCGGTAGCGGTTGAGCAAGGGTTGTCTTCTTGCGTCCTCCTCCATGAAAGCTTTTGGAGGTAAGATCTCGATCAGCGGTGCGGATGCGACCACGACGATCTCGGATCACGAATCATTGGCTCCAATTGTAGTGCATGACTTGTTCGCGAGAAAGTTGGTTCCTTGATTTTCATTGCCTTGAACTCATTACACCTTTATGGGATTACAAACAAGTTCAAAAATAAAAAGATAGCCTTTTTTATAAAGGCGATTACAATGAAAATCAAATAAAGATTACAACTTTATCTCCTAAATAAATCGCGGGATCCGTTTATCGAATCGTCGATTAAGTGGGTGTGTCTTTACTGTCTTGGGGACTTCTATTCGTCCGAGTGGACGCCCGATCGGATCAGGTGCAAGATCTACGATGAAAGGGTTATTTCACGAAGCAAGAGCCAGCGAGTGAAATCGACCGCGAAGTCGACTCTTCGGGATCAAAAATGAAGTTTTGATCGGGCTCATATGAAGAATCGGCGAATCGGATCTCTCAAACTTTGAAGGGGATTATCTCCGCGAAGGAGGATAATAGCCACAGGTGATTATCTCGCGAAGGAGAATAATGGCTGTGGGATTCCGTCGAGATCTAGATCGGTGTTGAAGAAGATGATGCGTCAAAGAGCCTCCTTTTCTCGAGATCGACACGAAACGGTTGCAATTTGGCGAGCTTTGGATTCTCCCAAAATTCGGATCGCATACCGATGAGACCCCCTCCTCATATTTATAGCCTTGAAAAGTGGATAGCGAGGTCAGCCCGGGCCCAAAGGCCGGCCCGGCCACCCTAGGTGGCTTCGACGCTTGGCGGTGGCTCGACAACTGCTGGTTTTCGATCTTTTTCGGGCTTTGGCATTCCGATCCGTCGATGCGAGGTTTCGGCGTTACGATTATGTCGATCCGCGTCTAATTTTGGCTGGAGTTGTCGGTTTAGGTAAACGCATGCTGCGGTCGATTTATTCTGTCGCTTACACCGACCCATCGCCCGTCGATTTTGGCGGTTTCGTCGATTTGCTTCGATTGATCGATGCCAGCGTTGGGTTCATCACGGGCGCGATTCGTTATCGTCGACGGATGCCGTCGGTGGCTTCATCGTTTAGTCATTCCGGTTTATTGACTTGGGCCAGCCGGCGACTTGCCTTATCGCGGCGTCGACTCGCTTTGTCGCGTTTTGTGTCGTGGTCACCGTCGATTCTTGTCAAAGCGGCTGGCGTCAACTCCAGATCACAAGATTGCTATGGGGATTTATAGGCAATTTTGCATACACATAGCACTCCATTGTCTTGCGCCAAATGCTCACAAAAATCATGTTCATCGCCGCGTTGATAGGTTGCTCGATTTTTCAAGCCAAAGGCATTCTTGTATAACGAAATACTGAGGAGTTTCTGAGAAAACGTATGTTTGATTGATCATCACATTTTATTACACTTTTATACCCTCATTATCTATTTTATTTAAATAAATATATCGCTAATAATATTTTTTATCTTAATTCTGGGTAATATAGAATTATTGAATAAGAGCTCAAATGAAGATTATTTCAAGCCCAAAAGATCTCTAATGAAGCCCGGTATGTCTAAATCCAAAGCCCGACTAAGTTTAGAAGCAAAATCTCGGCCTCTCATCACTTTCTTAGTAGAATTATTAATAACTTAGCGCAATTGAAATCAAATCAAATATAGAAAAATAAAGTCAAATTCGTGCTCGGGATGATCAGCATGAAAAGATATCTCCCAATCAGGGCGAGGTGTATATTATATATGAAAATCACCTATCTTGATGAGGCGGAGCCATTCAAATTACTAGATTCTAAAAATTTTATCGTGCGTGGGTTATGATAGAAATCGAATTTAATTGATATATATTCAATTATTTGAAGGCCAAGTGAATTCTAAGAAGCCCAGAGCATTTAAAAGAAGCCAAGAGTATTTAAAAAGCCCAAGAGTCTTAAATAAATTAAATATAAAAAATAAAGCCGTGTGGCGTTGAAAAAATACTTACAAGATCCCGAAACCAACTTCGTGATAGAAGTGACAAATGACAACCATCGAATAATCTGGACGTCGAATCGTTAAGGCGAACTTCGGCGAACCGATGTCACAAACACGGTTTCGCCAGGACTTGAATAGGCGATCGGATCAGGACCGTTGAGCGGAACAAACCAAGAGTTAGTCGGAACCAAATCTGACGGAACCTAAGTCGGGAGAAGGCCAAAAGTCCGAATAAGCGGGGCCTAAACCGAGAAAGCAGAAATGAGCTTGGCGGCGAAGCGGCCTCGACCAACTTGGCGAGTTACCTCGACCAAGTGGCGAAGTGGCTCGACCACAATGGCCGAGCCACCTGGAACCAACTTGGCCGGCGGCTCGACCACCATGGCAGAGGCGGCTCGGCCTGTGGCCGGAGCCACTCGACCAACTTGGCAGGTGCCTCGGCAATAGTAGGGGACTTGGCAGTGGCTCGACCAGTGGTAGAGCTAACCGCACCTTTATAAATAGGGGGTCTGATGATGGGGAGGGGCTTGGAGAGGGATTTTTGGACTTCGGGCTTGGAGGACTTGGTTATTGATTAGAAGGACTTGGGCTTGGGATTTTCGAGGACTTTCGAGGAGTTCTACGAGATCATGAGCCGTCGGCCTTGCGTTCAGAGCACCGGCGAGCACAAGTCGATCGGCGTCGATCTGGCGGAAGAATGGCGGGTGGTCGAACTCTGGATACCCTCTAGGTTAAGCGTCTTAACCTCGGGGATAGCTTGTGATTTCTCCTAGTAGATCTCACAGCTCGTGATCCTCTCCGCCATGAGTGTGATCCCATGAGCGATCCTCTCGCCGTGGGTGTGATCCCTCGGTAGCCGTTTCGCCGTGAAGCGAGCCCTTACATCTGTAGTTCGGAGCGGGTCTACGGATCGGGTGCAGCGGTGGTCCGGATACAAAAGTCCCGCCGGGCAAAGAACCCATGGCGGGGACCTCGATATCGCGAGAGATCCTCGTGTTTGTTCCTAAGGATAAAAGTTGTAATCTTTTTATTTTCATTGTAAGCCTTAAAATAAAAGCGATATTTCTCTTTGAATTTTGTTGTAGGCCAAAGAAGGTAAGCAAGTTCAAATCAATGACAATCATCCCAACTTTTACAGCGAACAATTTGGCGACCACGATGGGAATAGCGGTCAGTAGAGTCGTGGAGTAATGCGTAGCCGCGAATCGGATCCGTAGAAGAAAAGTCAAAGGCCTCAAGGACGGATAGGAAAAATTTTCCGAGGACCACTTAAGGGGCGGCCTTGCCACCCCGCCAGCTAACAGGCTGGCGGGACCCGTAGAAACTTCTGCGTAGGGTGTAATAATTAGCTCAGCGAAGTCAACCGAATCCAAGTTGATCCGGGTTCCTTTGTGAGTATCATACTATCATCCTTGTCGGTCGTCCTCCCCACAAATCGAGGAAGGATCTCGTACAAGAAGATCCATTTGTCCTCGGCTCCGGAACTTTAAAGGCGAGGATCTTAACTCGCCGTTGCGAAGTTGCACCAAATGGCATCCTTAATCCAAGATCGCGGATCTCGGGAGATCGCCGCTGATGGCGTGCCGACTCTCGGCGTGAGTTGCCAAGGCCACAGGTCGGTCGGCGGTGTCGCTACAAAGTGGATCTGAAGTCGAGGAGAGTCAGAACCTCATCAATAGGTGCGGCAACTCCTCCAAGCCGCCAACAAATGATTGGTTCGTCAAAGCGGAACGATCAACATGAAGCGATATCAGGCCGTGCATTACTCGCACACACCACGGGCTCTAGTTGGGAGGCCGGATGTAGAAGGAGAAGTGGACAAAGCCGCCCGAAAATCGCCAAGTTTGGAGTCAGAAATCGAACCTTGATTGGACGAAGGCCAAATATTAGTCAAGAATCGGCCACCTCAAAGATTGGCTAAGGCTCGGCCCGCGGTGACTTGATTCAAAGAAGATCACACCTCGGCGATTTCATCCAAATGTCCATCGACTCGTGCTCGCCCGGTCAATCACGTTGGTATCGAGCAAAGCGGCTTTGGAGCACCTGGGCTCATTGCATGATGATCGAGGTAAAATTCGATCAAGAGCGATTGGGCCCGTTAAGGAAGTCGGGTCACTCACGATGCGAGTCGCACCCACCTCGCCGTGATAAGAAGATTCACTGGCTGCTCTCGCGGAATTGGATCGAAGTTAGAGCCCGTCGAAACCCGCTTCATAAAGCGAGCGTTGAGATTAGTGACTCTTGGAACCTCGATAATGTGACTCATCCTCGGAAGGAGGCGTTTTCATCGGACGATGGCGTTATACGAGAAGTCATACCAACACCGCGAAGGGTTGCTCGGCATTCATCTTAGATGAGTTATCGTCTTTGGGGAGTAAATCTCGAAGAAGTTCCCGAGAACCGCATTGTCCGTGTTCTCAAACTAATCGAGGCGGTGTTGTCGAGAATGTAGCGCACTAAGCCGGCTCGAAGAAGTCGTTCTTTGATAGGCTTGGCAACAAGATCAGTCTCAATGGCGATATGACCATGCGGAGGTTGGGATCTGAATCCTCCTCGGAAGATGAATGCTCATGGCGATTGATAATAATCCACAATGAGGGAGGCGGACATTCGTGCGATTCATGGCAGGATCGACACCGACCTCGGAGAAGCTTTCAAGGCTTTGATGTCAAATATGGCTACGGTTGATCACTGCTACTATGGAGGTGATGAAGATATGCCAACATGGGAAGACCCATGGATCCATCAACTCGAAGCGGTTTGGGGATAGATTGGAGAACCCCCACTAAGGAAGAGTAGTCGAGGTTAATATGGGTGATGAGGAGCATCCTAAGCTCATAAACATCGGCAATACTCTTCCCTCGGAAGAAGAAAGGGTTGATAAGCCCTGTCGGGGAGTATATCGATGTATTAGCTTGGAGCTACGAGGACATGTCGGGGACTTGACCCTAATGTGGCGACACATGCCTCAACATCAAGGTGGATGTCAAACACGTCAAGCAACCGCAAAGGCGGTTTAGATCACAAATCTTCGGAAATGCGTCGGCGAAGTGAAGAAACTTATAGAATCGAGTTCATTATGGAAATTCAACATCAGTTGGGTGGCGAATATAGTCGGTCCGCGAAGAAGAATGGTTCGATCAGGATGCGTAATGACTCTGAGACACGAGCGGCTGCTTGCGAAAGGCGACTTCCTCTTCCAATCACCGATGTCATAGTCGACAATCGTGTGGATTTGAAAGAATGTCGTTCATGGATGGTTTCTCGGGTATAATCAAATCAAGATGCACGATGGCGTAAACCACGGCGTTGAGCAGCCCATCGGTATATTTTGCTACGGTCATGCGGATTCGGCTTAAAACGCCCGGTGCAACATACGTGACAATTTTCGGGATCATCTTGGAGCGGTCGAATGCTACGTCGGCGATTTGGTCGTGAAAGCCGTGACAAAGGAGATCACATCAAAGATCTTAGAGCGGTATTGAACTCATGCGAACTCATCGGCTAAAGATGAATCACCAAATCCTTCCTTGGGATGTCGGTGGCAAGTTCCTGGCCGTCGTCACCGACAAAGGAATCCACGTCGATCGACAAAGTGAAGGCGATTCAAAATTGCAACCCAGAAATCGAGAGAACTTCGGGGGTTACAAGAGGCGATGGCGTACATCCGGCGGTTCATATCGAACCTATCAGGAAGTGCCAACCATTCTCAAAGTTGAACAAGAAGTGTCATATATTTGGGGCGGCCTTTGCCGAGAAAGCGATTGAAGAGATCAAATCTTATCTGCTAAACCTCTGTTCTTGTTGCACGCGGTGGAAAACCGTTTTGATCTCGTCAAGGCAGCGGATCACTCGTTAAAGCGCTTTACTCGCGCAAAGCGGCGGCAGCGGTCACGAGCGGCGATGTATTACGGCGAACATTGGTGGTTTTGAGTCTCGATATCAATGGTGAAGCGGTGCCTTGCATTAGTGTTCGCGATTGAAAATCGGCACTATTTAGTCGGACGGGCGATTTATGTTATCTCGCGTAAATCCGGTCCGGATATTATATTGACCGGTACGATGAGGTTGGCGTTTGGCAAAATGGGCCTTGCTCTTGTCCCAATATGACTTGTACAAACAACGAAGTCGGTCAAAGGACAGCGCGTGATCTCTTGGTACGCCGGCGGACAGCGGATGCGGTTGAGCTATATGATGATCTTCGGATGAAGTTCAAGAAGTCAACACTACATCGCACCAACAAATATGGATTATTTTGTGAGCCTCTCGAGCTACCAATGTGCAAGTGCCCCGGATGTTCTAAGATTTCGCGAGTCGGGGTTGTCTTAGTTTCCCGAGAATCATGTCATGCCCGTGCTTATTCACGAACCTTGCTCTAATAGCGTAGCTGAATACAATGCGCTACTTATTGGACTTAGTTTCGCCAGGAGTGAAGTCGAATATCTCGGCGTCTGGCGATTAAATTGATAGTTAGCGGGTTAGTGGTGACTACAAGTCGAGGAATCGGATCTAATCCCCTATCATCGGATAGCGTTGAAATGGCGGACTCATTGAAGAGTTTTCATCGAATATATCCAGCGCCTCCAAAGCGCTTAGGATTGCTGGCGGCGTTAGGCGTGTCGTTAGCACAACCTTACGAGACCGAGCAACTAGTTACGGTCGGGACTCACCAACTCTTACATTACCATTATACGATGAGACACAAGAAGATAAGGGGTAGTTACCAAAAGTACATGCAACCCAAACCAAGTTGGAGCCAGATTGGCTTTCCTATCATCGACTCGTCTTACATGGCATTAGCGGAAGGCGTGAGAGAAGAAGAGAATCCGTGCGAAACTCAAGATTCTTTATGACACTCAAACCCGGGCGTTATATGCGTAGTTGCGATGGTCTTTGCTCCGATGCCTCTCAAACAAAGAGGTAGGAGAGGTCCTTCGGGAAGCACACGAAGGTGAATGTGGTGCACACAGCCTGGTCCCAAGCTCTCGATGGTCAGGAGAATGGCTACTTCGGCCAACGATGATTAATGGCCGGTCGATGCGCTCGGAAATGCCGCGGCGTGTTAAATTCCGCGAATTATATGCATCGGCCTCTGGCGGTTGCATCCTTCGGCCACATCACGGCCATTGAGACATGGGAATGGGCGTTGTGGTCCCATTTTCCTCCGTCGGTCAAAGCGTCGGTTTATTCTAGCGATCACCGATACTTCTCCAAGTGGTGAAAGCAATCCGGCTAAAAGTCAAAGTGATGCAGTCGTCAAATTTATCAAACACCATGTCATCTACCGACCACGGTGTTCCAAGACGGATCGTGCATGACAACGGTCCCCAATTCATCAGCAATTCCTTCATCAGGTTTTGCGAAAAGTTCAAAATACAAGATGTCGTCAGCGACCTATAATCCGGCTGACAAATGGATTAGCGAGGCATTCAACAAGGCGATTATCAAAATGCAGCCGAGAGCTTGTGAAGAATAACAAAGCGAGGCTGGACGATAAACTTCGGAGCTTTCTGGGCATATCGCTGTGATGCATGCATGGCTGGGCGACCCGTACTCCACGGTTTCACGGTGTGGCGATTCTCCGTTGGAAATTGATTCCGTCACCCATCGCCCTTTCCAGAGATGGCGGCCGAAGAACAACATCAAAACATCTCGAAGAGCGAGATGTTAGATGAGCACAGGCTCAACAATGCATTGAGTTCTACCAAGCTAGGATGTCGAGGCTTTCAACAAGAAAGTTCGAGAACCTTTAGAAGGAGATTTGGTCCTCATTTTCGGCGACCGATAATCCTCACTTCAAAAAGAAAGGTAAATTGAACCTAAATGGGAGGTCGTTTGTAATAGCGGTTTACTCAAATAGTGCGTATCGCCTAATTACCCAAAGTGGCGGCCAGGCAATTAATCTTAGATAAATGGGAAGTTCTGAAGAAATACTACCCTTAGTATCTTGGGATAACCCGTTCAGCGGGAAGTTCCTCGTGGGATATTTCACCCACTTTCTTGAGATAACCCAGATTTGTCCTCCATCATAATTTCCCCGCCGATCAAATTCCTTGGCGGTGGGTCTACAAATTTTCTAGTACATTACCAAAATCCCTCTTGATTCCGTCTATGAACAAGAGGCCCAATCAAAATCCCTTTTCGTGAGATAGAATATAAAATTCTTCCTCTCAGAGCATTAGACCCTTTAAGTGATAAGCGGAGGGGTTTTCTCCATTTTCATCTTAGGTAGCGCCCGGTGAAGGTATCTTGTAGGGATTTTCGGACGGGTTGTCCGTGAAGGTCGCTGAGTCTCTTCGGTTCTCGAGTGGAGATCCCTCTTAGTTCCATCTTCATCTTAGGTAGCGCCCGTGAAGGTATCTTGTAGGGATTTTCGAGACCGGTTGTCCGTGAAGGTCACGAGTCTCTTCGGTTCTCGGGTAGAATCCTCTTAGTTCCATCTTCATCTTAGGTGGCGTGAAGGTATCTTGGAGGATTCAGACGGTTGTCCGTGAAGGTCGCTGAGTCTCTTCGGTTCTCGGTGGAGATCCACTCTTAGTTCCATTTTCATCTTAGGTAGCCGGTATCTTGAGGGATTTTGAACCAGGTTGTCGGTGAAGGTCACGAGTCTTTTCGGTTCTCGGTGGAGATCCCACTCTTAGTTCCATCTTCATCTTAGGTAGCGTGAAGGTATCTTTGGGATTTTGAGACAGTGTTGTCCATGAAGGTCGCTTTGGAATCTTCGGTTCTCAGTGGAGATCCCACTCTTAGTTCCATTTTCATCTTAGGTAGCGCCCGGTGAAGGTATCTTGGATTTTTCAGGACCAGTTGTCGGTGAAGGTCTGAGTCTTTTCGGTTCGGTGGAGATCCCTCTTAGTTCCATCATCTTAGGTAGCGCCCGGTGAAGGTATCGCCGGATTCGGACCCGGTTGTCCGGTGAAGGTGCGCGAGTCTCCGGTTCTCGGAGTGGAGATCCCTCTTAGTTCCCCCTCTTATCTTAGGTAGCGCCCGTGAAGGTATGCGAGATTTTCAGACCAGTGTCGACTGAAGGTCACACGAGTCTTTTCGATTCCTATGAAGATCTGGCTGTTAGCCTCATCGGAAATAGAACACATTCTTCCTTTCCCACCGGTCAATCTTAATCCGGTTCGGTCATTCTCGGTCAAAAGGACACAAGGTTCATCTTGGGGCATTTTATCGAAGCCTAAGAAGGGATAAAGCCAGCGCCTCCCCTGCAGCGTTGCGGTTTAGTCTTTCTCCGATTGAAAAGACACGAGTTGATTACGGGGCATTTTATCGAAGCCTAAGAAGGGATAAAGCCGCGCCTACGCCGCAGCGTTGCGGTTTAGTCTTTCTCCGATTGAAGACACGAGTTCGATTACAGGGCATTTTATCCGAAGCCTAAGAAGGGATAAAGCCAGCGCCTACACTGCGCGTTGCGGTTTAGTCTTTCGATTGAAGAAGACACGAGTTGATTACGGGCATTTTATCGAAGCCTAAGAAGGGATAAAGCCAGCGCTACCTCACAGCGTTGCGGTTTGAGTCTTTCTCCGTTGAAGAAGACACGAGTTGATTACGGGGTATTTTATCGAAGCCTAAGAAGGGATAAAGTCAGCGCCTGCAGCGTTGCGGTTTAGTCCTTTCGATTGAAGACACGAGGTTGTTAAAGGAATTTGATCGAGTCCTAAGCGAGGATAAGAAGCTAACAGCGTCGCGGGTTATCTTCGAGTGAAAAAGGCAGCCTCGTATTCAACTGTAAGCATAGTAGGAAGATCTTCTTTAGCACAACGTTGTGTAGAGCGGTTTAGAATAATACATGCTAGCCCAACTCAAGCGGTAGTTGGTAAAGGCTCATCAAACTTGATTGCTGGGGTTGGCCAATAACCCTAAAGTCAGCGCCTCCTGCAGCGTTGCGGTTTGATCTTTCTCCGATTGAAGAAGACACGAGTTCGATTCAGGGTATTTTATCCAGAAGCCTAAGAAGGGATAAAGCCAGCGCCTCACCAGCGTTGCGGTTTAGTCTTTCCGATTGAAGAAGACAGAGTTGATTAAGGGTATTTCCGAGAAGCCTAAGAAGGGATGAGTCTCATGCTAACCGCAGCGTTGCCGGGTGGTCTCTCGTAAAAGAGTCACAAGCCTATGTATTCAATATCATAGCAACAAGTCTAGAAGAGTTTCATTCTTTTAGCACAACGTCCGCGTCGGAGCGGATCACGATAATCCATGCCGCTAGCCCAACTCAAGCGGTGGTTGGTAAAGGCTAATCAAACCCGTTGATGGGTTTGCAAAAATCCTATAAGTATTATGGTTAATTATTTACGAAGTAAAGAATCATAATAAATAGTGAAAGGGATGGATCTTATTCATTTGAAGCAAATATAGAAGGAGCTACAATTGTCGAGACAATTGATTCAAAAAAAGTTATGATAATACATCTAAATAAAAAATAGCGACTGGTTGAACAAGAATCTCATGACACTCCGGACTTCATTGGCTTAATCTGATAATGTGAAGGCGAGAATTGACCTTGGCGGCGGCTAATTTTTCCTCTGGATCGCTCGAACCCGGCCTTGGCTTCCTTCTCAAGTTCCTCTTGAGTTAGCGAATAGCGGCAGCGTGTTCCGGCCGCGCTCTCGAGGACTTCGCTTCTCCCGTTGATGACATCACGGACTACGGGTACTCCGAAAATTCTTCAACGTCTTCTCCCCTTGAGCAGTCACGATTCACATGCGTTCGACATGGGTGTGGTACAAGTTTATCTTCTGGCGCAGCGTATTTGCGCTCATATGAGTTCGAAAAATGATCTCTTGCTCGATATTTTCCTCTGCGAAAAGCGCGTTCACGAAAACGCGATGAGCTTCGTCCGATGAAGTCGTATCACCTCATCGCATGATTCAAAAAGGCTAAATCCTCCACGATGCGCAAGAGTTTAGCCGGCTAGTGAGCTTTGCTCTAGCGATTAACTAGTTGAGGGCCACCAACCTTGAATTTCCTCCAAGATACTCAATATGAATGGAAGACCATAAAATTCGCCCATCTAACCTCGATAATAGAGACCTTTGTTTCAAACCATTCTCCAAAGTAGAAGGGACCCATCCGCAGAACCGGTCGAGGCAATGAGATTTTTGGCGGGGCAATCGGCGATAGGTTGAATTCGTGGAAGTGGTCCGTCAAGATTAACACAGGGCCTCCAGCCTACATACTCGAAGGGTCGGAAATCCGGTTCGACCAAGGCTGCGGGGAGGCGGTGGAAGCGGATGATGGACGATCCCTCAAACTTCGTCATCGAAATTATGATAGTAGGCTCGGGCCGGGTTTCTTCATAAGTGTTACGCCTACCGGCTGCGGTTCGCTTCCTCGGTGGAAAAGGCCTTCTCAGGATGACCTAGAATCGAGACTTGACATTGGGAGCCTTGAAGTAGGCGAATAATCATGGAGACATCCTACCACAAAGAGAACAAAGGGTTAACAGATCATTTAGGAGGAATATCTTGAAGAAAAACGATATAAAGTAGAACTCTTCTTAGAAACCCATGAGATTGAGTCCACGACCTTATAGCAGATGCAGCGATTTCACCGTGCGAATACAGGAGAAACGATAAATATAGTCAGCATAAGGCGAAAATATATCCGTTCTCTGAAATAAGTCTGATATGCGTCGCTCGTTAAAACGGGTGAGCTTTGAAGCCTCGTCCTCACGAAGGAGAATCTCGGCTCTTCCCAATCGCCTCACAAGGAGAAACGAAGCGGGGTCATAGCGAGAGTACACAATCTGAGCGTCGATCCTCCACGAAGGAGAATCGGCTCTTCCAATCGCCTCACAAAAGGAAAAAAGCGGGGATACAACATATATGCGAGAATATGATAGCCTTCGCCTGCAGAAAGAAGGGCGTGCATTCCAGCGCCGTCGGGATTGATCGACTCCTCGAAGCGTGATCTTCCAGCGACGCTCGGAGGAGCTACAAAAAGAGGCGGTCAGGTCAGACCGATGGAAGATCGACCGGTAAGGTCAAAAGCTACAAATCCGACGCCGAACTTCCCCAATGGCCAGAACAGACCGCCGCCAGCCATGGCGCCGCTTAATGGCCAGCCAGTAGCGCTTCCATGGCCAATGACGACCAGCAGACGCGCGCTGGCGCCTTAGCCTCGACCATCCCGCCGCCGCCGCCGCCATGGATCGCCGCCACCTCGCGTCAGGCCTTTCCCTCGTGGTCAGCGTTACTGCCGCAAAAGAAGAAAAAGAAAAAAGGACTATTAAGGCTCTGTATGCATACCTTGATCGAGGAAGAAAGGGCGAAGGCGAGATGAAAACAGAGAGAGAACACGAGGGGGCTGGAGTCGGAAAGAAAAAGGAGGGATTATGGGTATTTATAACCCCATATGGACCCGATCCTCTTTGAACAAGGACTCCTATTTGGCAGAAGTAGGAATTCTAATTGGGGCCCAAATCAATTCTAATGGGACTCTAATCAGCCCTAATTAGGAGCCTAGTGGAACCTTATCGGATGTCAAAATAGTGCAAATCGGTCCGTTAATTGGCTCCTACTCCTCATATTGGAAAATTAGAAGATTTATTAGGATAACACCCTTGAGATTGCATCGGCCAATCAGCGTCACTAATCCTACTCCAACTAGGATTACAGTATAAAGCTGTTTCCTAATTTGTAGAAGTTCAGGAAGAATATTCTCACAGAAATATTCTTAGGGATAACTTCGATCGTGCTTGGATTACTGCAGGCGCATCAGCAGCGTCTTAATCCTACTCAACTAGGATTACGTATAAAGCTGTTTCCTAATTTGTAGAAGTTCGGAAGAATATTCTCACAGAAATATTCTTAGGGATAACTTTCGATCGTGCGGATTGCACCATCAGCGAGTATAAATCCTACTCAACTAGGATTCGGTATAAGCTGTTTCCTAATTTGTAGAAGTTCGGAAGAATATTCTCACAAAATATTCTTAGGGATAACTTCGATGATCGCGGATTACGCGGCGCAAATCAGCGTGCTAATCCTACTCAACTAGGATTCACGGTATAAGCTGTTTCCTAAATTGTTAGAAGTTCGGAAGAATATTCTCACAAAATATTCTTAGGGATAACTTCGATCGATGCGGTGCAGCCGATCATCAGCGTTGCCCAATCCTACTCAACTAGGATTACGTATAAAGCTGTTTCCTAATTTGTAGAAGTTCGGAAGAATATTCTCACAAAATATTCTTAGGGACTTCGACCGTCGCGGATTCGGCGTAATCAGCAGCGTCGCCTAATCCTACTCCAACTAGGATTACAGTATAATTGTTTCAATTTATTAGAAGTTCCGGAAGAATATTATCACAAGAAATATTCTTAGGGATAACTTCGATCGTCTGCGGATGCACCGGCAAATCAGCGTGTAATCCTACTCAACTAGGATTGGTATAAGCTGTTTCCTAAATTGTCGAGAAGTTCGGAAGAATATTCTCACAAAATATTCTTAGGGATAACTTCGATCGTGCGGATTACACGGCGCAAAATCAGCAGCGTCGCCTAATCCTACTCAACTAGGATTACGGTATAAACTGTTTCCTAATTTATTAGAAGTTCCGGAAGAATATTCTCACAAGAAATATTCTTAGGGATAACTTCGATCGTCGCGGATTACACGATGCAAATCAGCAGCGTCGCCTAATCCTACTCCAACTAGGATTACAGTATAAGCTGTTTCCTAAATTGTGAGAAGTTCGGAAGAATATTCTCACAAGAAATATTCTTAGGGATAACTTCGATCGTGCGGATGCACAGCGCAAATCAGCAGCATCGCTAATCCTCTCAACTAGGATTACAGTATAAGCTGTTTCCTAATTTATTGAAGTTCAGGAAGAATATTACAGAAATATTCTTAGGGATATTCGATCGATCTTGAGTTACGCAGCGCCAAATCAGCGTCGCTAATCCTACTCCAACTAGGATTACAGTATAAAGCTGTTTCCTGTGACAAGTTCGGAAGAATATTCTCAGAAATATTCTTAGGGATAACTTCGATCGTCGCGGATTGCATCGGCCTAATCAGCAGCGTTGCCCAATCCTACTCCAACTAGGATTCGGTATAAACTGTTTCCTAATTTATTGAAGTTCGGAAGAATATTCTCAAAGAAATATTCTTAGGGATAACTTCGATCGTGCGGATTACATCGGCAGCGATCAGCGTCATTTAATCCTACTCCACTAGGATTACGGTATATGTTTTCCTAATTGTTGAAGTTCGGAAGAATATTCTCACAAGAAATATTCTTAGGGATAACTTCGATCGTGCTTGGATTGCATCGGCCAATTAGCAGCGTTGCCCAATCCTACTCCAACTAGGATTCAGTATAAGCTGTTTCCTAATTTATTGAAGTTCGGAAGAATATTCTCACAAGAAATATTCTTAGGATAACTTCGATCGTCTTGGTTATCGGCCAATCAGCGTTGCCCAATCCTACTCAACTAGGATTACGGTATAAAGCTGTTTCCTAATTTGTGAGAAGTTCGGAAGAATATTCTCACAAGAAATATTCTTAGGGATAACTTCGATCGTCTTGGATTACTTGGCGCAAATCAGCGTCGCTAATCCTACTCCAACTAGGATTACGGTATAAACTGTTTCCTAAATTGTCGACAAGTTCGGAAGAATATTCTCACAAAATATTCTTAGGGATAACTTCGATCGTCGCGGATTGCATCGGCCAATCAACAGCGTTGCCCAATCCTACTCCAACTAGGATTCACGGTATAAATTGTTTCCTAATTTGTAGTTCGGAAGAATATTCTCAAAGAAATATTCTTAGGGATAACTTCGATCGTCGCGGATTGCACCGGCGCCAAATCAGCGGCGTGGCCTAATCCTACTCAACTAGGATTACGGTATAAACCGTTTCTAATTTATTGAAGTTCGGAAGAATATTCTCACAAGAAATATTCTTAGGGATAACTTCGATCGTCGCGGATTGCACCGGCATAAATCAGCGTGTAATCCTACTCAACTAGGATTACGGTATAAACTGTTTCCTAAATTGTCGAGAAGTTCGGAAGAATATTCTCACGAAATATTCTTAGGGATAACTTCGTCTGGTGCACCGGCCAAATCAGCGGCGTAGCCTAATCCTACTCAACTAGGATTACGGTATAAACTGTTTCCTAATTTATTGAAGTTCGGAAGAATATTCTCACAAGAAATATTCTTAGGGATAACTTCGATCGTCGCGGTTGCATCGGCGCAATCAGCGCGTTGCCCAATCTTACTCCAACTAGGATTACGGTATAAACTGTTTCTAATTTATTGAAGTTCCGGAAGAATATTCTCACAAAATATTCTTAGGGATAACTTCGATCGTCTGGATTGCATCGGCCAATCATCGTTGCCTAATCCTACTCCAACTAGGATTACGGTATAGCTGTTTCCTAATTTGTCGAAGTTCGGAAGAATATTCTCACAAGAAATATTCTTAGGGATAACTTCGATCGTCTTGCGGATTGCACCGGCCGATCAGCGTGCATTCTCTCCAACTAGGATTCGGTATAAGCTGTTTCCTAATTTGTGAGAAGTTCGGAAGAATATTCTCACAAGAAATATTCTTAGGGATAACTTCGATCGTGCGGTTGCATCGGCGCCAATCAGCAGCGTTGCCCAATCCTACTCAACTAGGATTCACGGTATAAAGCTGTTTCCTAATTTATTGAGAAGTTCGGAAGAATATTCTCACAAAATATTCTTAGGGATAATATTCGCGAGGATTGCATCGGCGTAATCAGCGCGTTGCCCAATCCTACTCCAACTAGGATTCACGGTATAAAGCTGTTTCCTAATTTGTGAGAAGTTCAGGAAGAATATTCTCACAAGAAATATTCTTAGGGATATTTCGATCGTGCGGATGCACCGGCCAAATCAGCGTCGTAATCCTACTCAACTAGGATTCACGGTATAAACTGTTTCCTAAATTGTCGACAAGTTCGGGAAGAATATTCTCACAAGAAATATTCTTAGGGATAACTTCGATCGTCTTGGATTGCATCGGCGTCAGCGTTGCCCAATCCTACTCAACTAGGATTACGTATAAAGCTGTTTCCTAATTTGTCGAGAAGTTCGGAAGAATATTCTCACAAAATATTCTTAGGGATAACTTCGATCGTCGCGGATTGCGGCATAATCAATAGCGTCGCTAATCCTACTCAACTAGGATTACGGTATAAACTTGTTCCTAATTTATTGAAGTTCAGGAAGAATATTCTCACAAGAAATATTCTTAGGGATAACTTCGATCGTGCGGTTGCATCGGCCAATCAGCGTTGCCCGATCCTACTCAACTAGGATTACAGTATAAACTGTTTCCTAATTTATTGAGAAGTTCGGAAGAATATTCTCACAAGAAATATTCTTAGGGATAACTTCGATCGTCGCGGATTGCATCGGCCAATCAGCGTTGCCCAATCCTACTCCAACTAGGATTCAGTATAAAGCTGTTTCCTAATTTGTAGTTCGGAAGAATATTCTCAAAGAAATATTCTTAGGGATAACTTCGATCGATCGCGGGATTACCCGGCCAAATCAGCGTGGCCTAATCCTACTCTCAACTAGGATTACGAGTATAAACTTTTTCTAAATTGTCGACAAGTTCGGAAGAATATTCTCACAAGAAATATTCTTAGGGATAACTTCGATCGTGCGGATTGCATCGGCCAATCAGCGTCGCCTAATCCTACTCAACTAGGATTCAGGTATAAATTGTTTCCTAATTTGTGAAGTTCGGAAGAATATTCTCACAAGAAATATTCTTAGGGATAACTTCGATCGTGCGGATTGCAGAGCGCCAAATCAGCGGCGTCGCTAATCCTACTCAACTAGGATTACGGTATAAGCTTGTTCCTAATTTGTCAGAAGTTCCGGAAGAATATTCTCACAAGAAATATTCTTAGGGATAACTTCGATCGTCTTGGATGCACGGCGTAATCAGCGTCGCTAATCCTACTCAACTAGGATTACGGTATAAAGCATTTCCTAATTTGTCGAAGTTCGGAAGAATATTCTCACAAGAAATATTTTTAGGGATAACTTCGATCGTCGCGGATTACACCGGCCAAATCAGCGTCCCCGTCCTACTCAACTAGGATTACAGTATAAAGCTGTTTCCTAATTTATTGAAAGTTCAGGAAGAATATTCTCACAAGAAATATTCTTAGGGATAACTTCGATCGTGCGGATTGCATCGGCCAATCAGCGTTGCCCAATCCTACTCAACTAGGATTACGGTATAAACTGTTTCCTAAATTGTGAAGTTCGGAAGAATATTCTCACAAGAAATATTCTTAGGGATAACTTCGATCGTCTGGATTGCATCGGCGCCAATCAGCGTTGCCCAATCCTACTCAACTAGGATTCACGGGTATAAAGCTGTTTCCAAATTTTCAGCGAGGAGTTCTGGAGAATAAATCCATATTCTTAAGGATAACTTCGATGATCCTTAATTTCCTCCACCATAATATCCGAGAGGAATAATCGGCGGTAGCGAAAGTCATGGCGACAGGACAACGTGTCGATCGAAGAAACTTCTCCCACGTGGATAATCATATCCCAACAACGGTCAAAGCGTCGCTTTCATGCCTGAAGGCTAGGGCGATGGTTGAAAGCCAAATGGTCTCTGTTTCAACAAAGGAATCTTGGAGGATATTTCCATGAAAAGATCAGTCCTCGCGTGGTTAAACCAACAACACCGTGATGGCGGAAGAATTAGCGATTGAGGGTTATGAAATTCCATTTTCGACCGCGATAATGTGTAGCCAACAGAGTTCGCCGACATCGGAGAAGTCCAAAAGTCGATGGTTAGTCAAACAACGACCAGCGCCACGAGTTACAAACAAAACTCACCCACCGACTTGAATCAAGATAACAAGCGGTCGGACAATAAATGCAGCACCGTGATCTTGAAGTCCTGAAGCTGGATGATACGAAAGAATCGAAGACTTGAAGCTATCTTTGGGACCCTCGGTAGAAGGCGGGAACCATCATGTCCAAAGCATCGGACTCATTAAAATTGAGGCGAGGCGGCTTTGGAGAATATCTGTAAGCGTTGAAAAATACTTACAAGATCCCGAAACCAACTTCGTGGGAGTGGCGAATGACAACCCATCGATAATCACGGACGTCGAATCGTTAAAGCCTTGAACTTCGGCGAACCAGCGGCGTCACAAACACGGTTTAAGCGGACTTGAATAGGCGATCGGATCGAGGACCGTTGAACGGAACAAACCAAGAGTTAGTCCGGAACCAAATCGACGGAACCTAAGTCGGAGAAGGCCAAAATTCGAGAATGGCGAGGGCCTAAACCGAGAGGCAGAAAAGCGGCTTGGAGCGGCGAAAGCGGTGGCGCCTCGACCAACTTAGCGAGTTACCTCGACCAAGTGGCGAAGTGGCTCGGCCACAATGGTAAACCACCTCGATAACTTGGCGAGGTGCCTCGACAAGTGGTAGAAGGCCTCGCCACCATGGTGAGCCACCTCCTCGGCCACTTGGGCAGAACCACCTCGACCAGCTTGGCGGTGAAACCGACAGTGGCTGAGCTACTCCACACCCTTGTATAAATAGGGGGTCTTGATGATGGGGAGGGGCTTGGAGAGGGATTTTGGACTTGGGCTTGGGAGGACTTGGTTCTGGGATTGAGAGGACTTGGGCTTAGGATTTTGAGGACTTTAGAGGTTCTCCACGAGATCCACAGGCCGTCGGCCTTACCGTTCGAGCAGGACACAAGTCCAGTCGGCGTCGATCTACAAGCGGAAGATGCGGATTGAGTTGAACTCTGAGATACCCTCTAGGTTAAGCCGTCTTAACCTCGGGGATAAGCGTGTGATTTCTCCTAGTAGATCTCACCGCTCAGCGATCCTCTCGTGAGTGTGATCCCGGTCCTCTCGCCGTGGGTGTGATCCCTCGGTAGCCGTTTCCTTGGTGGCCTTGCTACATCTGTAGTTCGAACCGGGTCTCTCTGGATCGGATTTTCGGTGGTCCACGGATACAAAAGTCCCGGCAGGGCAAAGAACCCGCATAGCGAGGACCTCGATATAACGAGATCCCGTGTTTGTTCTAAGGATAAAAGTTGTAATCTTTTTGATTTTCATTGTAAGCCTTAAAATAAAAGCGATATTTCTCTTTGAATTTTGTTGTAGGCCAAAGAAGGCTGTAAGCAAGTTCAAATCAATGACAATCATCCCAACTTTACTTGAACACCCGCAAAGCCATCTCTCAAGTATGGAATCAATGGTCTAGATTAATTTGAGAGATCCTATGGCTTTGAGGGTTGCTTGAGGAACTAAGCCAAATCTATGATTGTAAGGGTTACTTGGGGCCAAGACAAATCCAAAGGTTGTGAGAGATTCTTGTTATCTATAAATAGAGGGGTAGAGTGAGGGCTTTGAGTGTGAAATATTTTATAATAACTCTTTTTGGAGAGGAGAGTTATTCTTAATTGAAGACCTTCAAATTTATAACTTTTAGTTGCAATTAATAAAAATATTTCCTTCATATTTTTTTCTTCTCTTTGTCCAAGGATGAAGATGAAGATGAAGATGAAGATGTAGATGAGGGTTTGCCTTTTATTCTTTTTTTTTTTCTTTTCTTGTAATATTTTCTTTTTTTTCTTGCTTATTTTAATGCTTTGTAGTGTAGATTTACTTTCATGTCATTAATTTAGTGTCTTTATTTCGTTCTCGGGAAAAGTCACTACCTTTTTCATTGGTGAAATCATTCTACCTTGATGGGATTACAAATGAGTTTCAAATAAAATGCAGCCTTTTTATAAGGCTTTTACAATGAAAAAATGGTAAAAATTACAACTTTCCTCCTTGTGAACAAGCGGGATCCGTTTATCGGATCACAAGACTTCGCGATGGGATTCTTTGCTGTCTTGGGGATGTATTAGTGGACCACAGCGATTCCTTTCCCAAGTGTTGATCAAGCGAGATGCGGATGCGGATCTAGATCTAAAATCCCCTTTTCGTGGGAATTCTTAGATCAATCGGATCGAGATCTAGCGAATCTGAGGAGATTAATTAAGCGAAGAACTAATCAGCGTAGTGAGCGATCGGCCAAGCGAACTCGTTACTCTTCTTCGGATCAAGGCCAAGCTTGATCCAAGGATGGTTTGTTGTTGTAGATGCGGATCACGAAAACTTTGGATCTCGAATCATAAATCCCCAGCGCAAGTCTAGATCTTGATCTCCTCTCCCTTGGAAATTCTCTAACCCTAGGCACACACAAGTTAGTTGCTATCTCCTCTTTTTATCTGCCGACCTCTCAAAATGAAACCCTAGCCGTCCAATATATAGGGGCAGCGGATGCGGTAAAAGCTGGCCGAAAGCCCGTTCGGCCTTAGTGTCTGCGCCGAGGCGAGGACACCTCTGAGTGTCTCGTGGCGAACACCTCGGAAATGTCTGGTGGCGAGACACCTACGGAGTCTCGCTCGGGCGGGAGACACCTCTGGAGTAATCTCGCTCAGCGGACACTCCTAGATGTCTCGCTGGGGACACCTCACAGGAATGTCCTTCGGGCGAGACACCTCTGATGTCTCGCTCAAGCGAGACACCTGGAAGTCTCTCCTTCGGGCGAGACACCTCTAAGTGTCGCTCAGGCGAGACACCTCACAGGTAATCGGTTTTGACCCGAGCAGCGTGGCTTCTCTGTTGATTTTCTGAGCTTGATTTGGTTCTGATCTGACTTGTCATCCGGGCTTAATTTGAAGCTTCAAAGTCGGGTTTATCCCTTCGCTCGCACTCATGGCACATCAGTTCACCCAGGTTAGGAATCGGTGGCGGTTGAAAGGAAAGAGCTCTTTTCAAAAATTTCAGGTGCGAACCCATAGAGGGCGGCCCTTATGACCGCCGTATAGGCTGGCGGGGCCTTGAAACTTCTGCGTAGAGGTTGTCTTGAGGAGGCGTTTGCGTTGCGTTCACTTGTTGTGCGTCAGCGGTTTGCCATTACTTCATCGGATGACTTGTGATTATTCTCATCATCACGAGCTATGTTGAGGACTTATAGGTAATTTTCAGCCCTGGATACCCCTCCAAAGTGTTTGGTCTAGCTCTTTTATAGAAGAAGCGAAATACTTTGGATGTGATAAACCCAGACCCATTCGATGTAATAGGACTTAGCGGCTTCAAATCTTGATCTCTCGATTCTTCGAGACTATCGGTGCTTTGTAGGATAACCAAAAGTGTCGGTGCTTTGCATTTATCGACGTACATTGAAATCTTGACTCGATGGCGATGCACAAATTTTCTTATTTTTAGCGTGGTGAGTTGTCGTCGAGCTGTTCATCCAATTCCGTGAGACTTAGCTTTGAATCAGTGAAATCTCCATTCGTGGCTTGGCATAAGACTAACCCGATGGGAGGATATTGAGGATTCATACTTTGATTAGTGAACTCTTCTTGTGATGCTGTTTGCGAGAACTGACCCGTGAGGAGGGATTTTCGAGATGTGGCGTTGTCGGCATCAAAATTTTTCTCTTGGAATTCAACCTCCAATGGCGATTTTTCATCACAGCGAATTGTCATGTCGTGTGAACCCGATGGAAGCAAATTGGGGATTGTCGAGTTATCCTTAAGAATATAAAACTATTCTCGGGAACTTCGACAAAATAGGAAATAGTTTAGACTTCGTATACCTAGTTGGAGTCGCGATGGGAGGATCCTACTCCTTGTTGGAATAAATTAGGTTATCCTCCGGGAACTTTCCAATAAATTAAGGAGCAGTTTATACTCATGTTCCTTATTGGAGTATTGGGGTTCGACCATCATGGGGATTTCTTGTCCGGTGGAGGGAACCCTTCATGGGTTGCCTTCATTGTCTGGCAAGTTGATCCGTTGGTCGGTGGTTGGAATGTATACTATTAGTGCCTCAATGGGAGTTTTTCTTGCGGGGACCACATTTAAGGTCTCCTTTGAGGAGGTGCCTGTGATAGGGCTCCGTCCGCGAAATGAAGCGGTGCATGGTTGCTGTGACCCTATACTCTCGGGGATATCGATGAATCCGACCATGTAGGAGTAATGATTGACCCTTGTGTACATCCCGATTGACTCCATGCATCTAGGTTGACATATCCCATTTCTTGGTGCAATGAGGTGGCTCTCTATGATAGCCCATCACGGAAACACTTGAGTCTCCATCCCATTTAATTGGGGGACTAGTCTAGTTAGCTAGTTCATCCTCAATTTGGCGGTCTTGATGAATTCTTTTCTATTGGTAAGATGTTCCTCCAAAGCTAGGTATAGCGGTGGTTACTAAGCCCAAAGGGCCTCAGAGGACCAGCTGCGGAAGTCGGTCGCGTCGGCGGTAGTTCCATTGTTGTTGTGACTTGCGATTTGTCATTTCATTTGTCCGGCATTCATAGAATTCTTGGCAAACCCTCGACCTTCAGCGGTTTGATTTGCCTTTGGATTACCGTTTGAACGGGCTAGCATGCGGATTATCGAATCCGTTCATGTGGCGTTGTGCTAAAGAATGAAACTCTTTTAGACTTGGTGCTATGATTTTGAATACATAGACTTTGTCTTTTTCGCGGGTAGAGACTAACGGCAGCGTGGCGGTGACTTTGGGGTTATTAGCCGCTGACCTTCAGGATTTGATTGGCCTTTCGATCACCGTTTGGACGGGCTAGCATCACGGATTATCGAATCCGTTCCGCATGTGGCGTTGTGCTAAAGAATGAAACTCTTTTAGACTTAATGCTCGATGTTGAATCATTATGCTTAGTCTTTTCCGGGAATAGACTACCCGACAGCGTGGTAGGCGTTGGCTTTATCCTTCTTAGGCGGGATAAAATACCCCAAGATGAATCTTGGTGTCTTCTTTTGTGGGAGGCGGTGAACGGATCGAGGCGGTGAATGGAATTGATTGGGGGAAAGGAAGAATTTTATATTACGTTTCCCGATGTCGGAGAAGGAAGGATTTTATATCACGTCTCCAAGTCTTTGGAAAGAAAGATATTCTATTTCGAGTCTCCTTTGTGCAGGTAGAGCGAACCCCAAGTGAACATAAGAAAAGAAGGATTTTATATCCTGTTTCTTAGTTTTGGAAGGAAGAATTTTATATTCTATCTGGGAAGATGGAGAGGAAGGATTTTATATCCTATCTCCAAGAAAAGAAACTAAAGTGGGATCTCCACTTGAGAATCTCTTAAGGTGAAACTAAGAGTGGGATCTCCCTCAGAGAATCAAAAGATCTGAGGTAGTTTTCACTTTTATAGGATTAGCCAATCGAAGGTCTAGTCTATCGAGTGTTCCAATTTTAGTACTACCGCCATGGGAGGCGTGGTGAAATGGAAGCGATGGAGCTTTGTTCATCGGAAAGTGATCTCGGAGAGATGGAGAGGAAGAATTTTATATTCTATCTCAGAAATGGAGAGGAAGGATTTTATATCCTATCTCGAAGAGGAAACTAAAGTGGGATCTCCACTCAGAATCTCTTGGTGAAACTAAGAGTGGGATCTCCACTCAGGTCGAGGAGAATGCAGTGGTTATCACTTTTATAGGATTCACCACGATCTGAAGGTCGTTTATCGAGGGTGTTCGATTTTAGTACTACATGCCATGGGAGGGTGACTAAAATGGAAGCGATGGAGGTTTTACGTTCATGAGAAAGTGATCTCGAATTTGAAAGTGGACCTCTTGTTCATTGAAAGGAATCAAGGGGATTTTGATAGAGGATCAAAATTTTGTGGACCTTGCTTGAAAGAAGTCAAGGGGGTATCTTGGTGGAGGGACGGAGAAAATTTTGTGGACCCAGATCAATGAGTTTGATCGGTGGGGAATTCGGAGGAAAAGAATTAGGGTTATCTCAGGAAAATATTTCGAAGAACTTCCCTCCAAGCGTAATCTGAAGGTACTAAGGATAGTACTTCTTGAGAACTTCCCATTGATCATTAATTGCCTATCGCCTTCACAGGTGATAAAGGCGATATCATCGTGGAATAGACCGTTTCAATCACAAGCGGCCCTTCCATTTGGGTTCAAACTTACCCTTCCTCTTGGAGTCGAGAATTATCGATTCGTCGGCGGCGAGGACCAAGTCTCCCTCCTTGAAGCTCCTTTGGGACTTTCTTGTTGAAGGCCACGGACATCCTTGCTTGGTAAAACTCAGTATGTGTTGAGCTTCCAGCTTTTCATCTAGCATCTCGAGTTCTTGGCTTTGATGTAGCTCCTCATGCGTCATCTGGGTTGCGAGCAATCACGGAGGATGGAATCTGAACTTCAAGGGCGGGGCGCTTCACACCCATATACGGAGATGCAGGGGTAGCCCGGTCGGTGTGCGAATCGTCGTCGATCATGAAGTGCTTCTCGAGTTTATCATCGGTCGCGTTTGTTATTTTTCACCGGCTTCTTGAGAATTTTAATGATCGTTTTGTTGAAGGCCTCCGCCAATCCGTTTCTGTGGGATTATGCCGATTGAGGAGGCGTCACGGATCTTAATTTCAAAACCGAATGAACATTGCTAATGAGCTAGGGGACCGTTGTCATATGCGATCGCCTTGGTACACGTGTCGATAGATGGCGTGGTGCTTGATGAACCGAATTACATTCTTGGCTTTACCTCCTTGGGGAATCGCCTCGCCCACTTGGAATGTCGGTGTCGCCCGGGATAAACCGATCACCTTTGGCCGGAGAGGAAAGATTGGGCCTACCACATCCATGCCCCATGTCTCGAATGGCGAAGATGTGGTGGCGGGTGAAGTTGCTCCGGAGGTTGATCGCGAGTAGTTGGCGTGTATTTGGCGCAGCGTGACACTTCGAGCATATCGCGGCGCATCATTGACCATAGTAGGCGGTAGTACCCCATCCTCTGATCGATCATAGAGCTTAGGACACGGTATACGCATTCTCCTCCATGTGCTTCTTGGAGAACTTCCTCTGCCTCTTTGTTTGAAGAGCGGGTAGCAAACCGTTATACCCGCGCGATGCGTGCGGGTTTCGTATTGTAGAACCTTGGCTCTTCTACGGACTGATTCAGCTCCTTCATATCTTAGCGGGGATCGCGTGCAAGGCAGTAGTCAATAATAGGGAAGCGCCAATCTCGGGGCTCAAGTCCGGCTTGGGTTGCATACACTTCCTTAGTGACTACCCTTCGTCATTTTACGCCTGTCATAAATAGGAATGAATAAGCGGTGGGTCCTCACCGTGACCATTTGCTTTCGATCGGGAGGTTGCGCCGAACCTGCTAATGCGCCCGGTGCATGCATCACGCGATGCGGAAGTGGAATGTACTCGATGAAGAATCCTTCAAGCGAGTCCGCTAACTTCGATAGCGGCGATGGTATGGGATTAAATCGGGTTCGACCTCATAGTCCCGTGATGCGTTTGACAATGAGTTGGGAATCCCGAAGGCCGAGATACTCTACCCCGGCTCTTTAAGCTAAGTCCAATGAGGCGCGTTGTACTGCTGCGACATTGTTAGAGCGAGGGCTCGGTCGATGAATAAGCGAGGCATGACATGCTTCCACAGAAACTAAGACTACTCCGACTCGTGGAGATCTTAGAACATCAGGTTCATACGTTAATTGCTTCGGGGCCTCCATCAAAATATAAATGCCACGGTAGTGCGAGTTGTGTTAACCTCGTGGGTCTCATCCGGTAAATCATCAAATAGTTCGGCCGTATCCTTTGTTGGGTTGGCTGCCAAAAATCGCCAGATGGCTTGTCCCTTAATTGACCTGGCGCGAATTGCAAGTCATCTTGGGACAAAAGTAAAGCCCATTTAGCGGGCCAATTCATAGAAATTTGCTGCGTCATGAACATGAGCGAGTTCACGTTAGAAATGGCGTAGATCGTTTGCCCAACTAAGTAGTGTCGCATTTTACGAATCGCAAAGACGGTAGCGAGACACTCTTTCGGTCATTGGGTAGCGGATTCGCACCCACCAAGGTTAGGCTTAGATAATAAACCGCTGCTTCGTGGCCGTGGTGGTCGTCTTCGCGCCAAATAAGCACTCAGCGAATGGTTCGTCGCTTTGATATAAATCAAAAGCGGTTTACGGACTTGATTACCAGATCACGGGAGGATTAGTGGATATGTTTTGATATCTTGAATGCCTTGACCGGCGTCATCGGACAAAGGACACCCTTTGTTCGGCTTAGAATGGTGACATTTTAGGAGAAGGTTGGAAATGGCGCGGATGTCATGTCGCCCTGTAATCCTCGAGTTCCCTTAGATTCTTTGGGGTTGCAATTCATTGATTGCCTTTATTTTGTCGGGGTCAATGTGGATACCTTTGTTGGTAACAACAAACAGAAATTGCCGGACATTCGAGGAAAGACTGGTGGGGTTCATCTTTAATTGATGAGCTGCGCATGAGTCGAATACCGTCCTCAAGTCACGGATATGGTCATCTTTGTCCGCGACTTACAACCAAGTCATCGGCGTAACATTCGACCGTCTTCGAAGATGATCACGAAAGATCTTTGTCATTGCTTGGCGTGGTGCCGGCATTCTTCGATCGAATGGCATGGTATGTAGCGAAGATGCCTAGAGGAGTTACGCGCCGTGTGCTTTCGCGTCATTCGGATGCATCTTGATTTGGTTGTAACGAGAACCCATCCATGAAGGACATTAGCTCAAATCCATGTATTATCGGCGATCACATGGGTGATTGGAAGTGGGAAGTCGATCTTTTGGAGCGCGGCATTCAGATCGTGGCGCCAAATTACGATCGTCCGTTCTTTTTAGCAGGAACAATATTAGCCACAATCCGGATGTTGAACCTCGGATAAAACCGAGGCTATGAGCTTCTTTACTTCATAACAATTGCCTCCATAATCGTGGGCGAAAGCGAGTCTGTTCATTTGGCGGGTTTGGCATCCACTTTAATGTCGGTGATGCATTGCCACATTGGGGTCGAGCCACAGCGTCCCGTAGCTCGAGGGGAAAACATCGATATACTCTCGACAAGAGTGATCCTTTTCTTTTCCTCACGGGGAAGGCTGTTGCTAATATTTATAAGTTTAGGGTGTGCTTCATTACCCATGTTGATCGGACTACCTCGTCTTGGTCGGAGCTCCCTCTGCTCAAACGGTCCCATCGCATGTTGAGGTGATGGACCCATGGGTCTTCCCATGTTGGCAATTCTTAGTCTTCTTCGGTGTAGTGGGGTCCTTTGTAGCCATGTGGGACATCAACCCCGAACATCTTGCGATCTTGGCGTGTCGAGTCGAGCGGAATGGATGAGTACTTCGTCATCTAGGTTGGGTGGTTGGTTATTGATCAACCAACAACACTCATCTTCGAAGAGGATGCATATCCCAATCCCCTTTAAATCGTAATAATCGGGTTTCCTTGGTACATATCGACCTTGGGTGGAGCAGGAGATCCCGCCCAAAATAAGTCCTTCTCCCAGCAAAGTCATTACCCCACTTCTTCATGAGGTCTGCGCTTCGGGCTATATCGGAAAGATGAAGTTTGGTTTATCTTCGCCGGAACCGTCTGCGGAAGTAGTTGGGCGTGGGAGTTAACTCCCCTCGCGTAGACTAAGTCCTTCTTGCGGCCTCCCTTCCCTTGGGCTGGCGAAGTCGTCTTGGATGAAGTCGAAGGTGCTTACGTATTACGGGATGACGAATTGGCATATGCAATTCAGGGTCATTATACAACTTTTCATTACATCATTCAAACACAGCGAGTACTCTAAATCATCTTTTATTTCTTCTTGACGAAACCCAATTACAACTTTCATCGGAAGATCCCTCTTCGTCAAGATTGACTACTAAGGGTACAATGTCATTCAAAACAAAACCACCTTTATAGTCAAGCCCGAAGCGATATCGGCGTCCTCACATTTGTCCGTTATGGGCGATGATTGATGTCGGACTCATTACGTAAAGGAGAATCGATGAAATAATTCTCGGTCCTTTAAGCGGTTGTTTGTCGCGACCACCGTCTTAACCTCGTTATTAGTGTCGACATATTTGAGACGATGGAGGAGTAGAGGACTATATATGGTTATGGATCCAAGGCGACCCAACAACAAGTTATAGGAAGTCTGCGTCAATGGCGTGGCGAGGTGACCGGACTTTAAGTCCCCATCGACACTTAATGCGGATTTTACCAGTGGTGAGACCCGGTGTTAAATCCGTATATCACGTGCCGGTCGGCGAGCTGGCCAGGAATCCCGGGCTATACATGGTAGCAAAGGCATGATGCTCCGGCGGAACCGGATCAACTTGGATCCGGTTGACTATTGGAACAATGTACCACAGTAGGCTGTCATGCTTCGGCGTCTTCGTGCATATCCTCTTTAGAGAGCGTGATGCGGGGAATATGCTAGGCCACATTGCATTCGGTGATGACTCCGGCTCCTCTGGACTTGATTTAATGTGGGTTAGGAAGACCTCACGAGTGCATAGCGCTTCAATAATGCTTGGGGTTTCCTTGGACAACCTCAATAGCTTCATTATAAAGTTATTCTTGCGGGATGTTGGCCAATGTGCCATCACATCGAAGCGGTAGGGAGAGCTTGTGTTCCCGGTCTATCCCTTCTGTCGGGCGATTAATCGGAATTTGCCGGGGTTGCACCTCGGGATTTCGCAGGTTGTTTCCCCTTCATACTAGTAAGCGTCCTCCTTAGGGTGGGCGGGCAGTGTGGAATTGTTACTACCCAAGCTCCGTTAGCGTTTTAGCATTAAGGTTGGAGTCATGAGGGGTATTTGTAAGCGTACTCCGCCCTCCAGGTGACAAAGGCTTCTGTTCCTCCTCAGACAAAGAACCGCGTAGGAATTTGCTCGTCGTCGTTGAGTAGAACATTGAGGTAGCATTGCAAGATTTGCCCTTTCCCTTGGACTTCTTTTTAGGCGAAGGCGTCATGCTGATCGTCTTTAAGTAAGTCACGGGTGGACCCATAGGAGTTAAGCCATTTGGAATGTGTCTGCGGCACTAACCCCTTCTCTATTGCTTGTGGGGATCGTCATTCACCGTCTTCATTCCCACTTTGACCACGGTTTGGCGGAACGGGTTGTAGGCTTTCCCAAAGCTTATGGACGTCGTTTTGCGCCCGCCTTTCCCTTATTTGGTTTTGATCACCCCACTTCAATCAAAGCGGATCTTGTCCTTGGCGGTAGCATGACTTGGGGTGGTGTGTAAATACATGATGAGCGCCAATGCTTGGGGTCCGTCGTCCTTTGAGCTTCCTCTGGTTGTGATCGATGGCGGTTGGATCTTGTTGTTGTCTAAAGTACCCGAAGATCCCGAACCTCTTAGTCCACTGAAAGAATCGTCTTGGGAAACACGGCGTGGGCCCTCGGTTTGAGGCTGTTATTCTTCTGATGGGGTCAGCTGCTGCTTCTTTATTCTTTGTTTGTTGCTGCGATTTGGAAAGTTTGATCTTGCATCAACATTCTTCATTGGTGCCTTCCCTTGTTCGGGGACAAATTTTGGTTCCGTGGATTTGGCGTCTGTGACCTCGCTCTGCCTTCTCCTTTTTGAGGGAAGCTTCGGCCTCTTCCCCTCGGACTTTCAAGTCTTTCCATGTTTTAGGCGGTGCGGTGCCCAGCGATCGATCAGTGAGAGGTTATCTTTGGCGGGTCTTGAGGATGAATTCCTCCGTGATTGGGTCACGGCAGTTCATCGCCTTGTTGGAACCGTTTGACAAAATTATCCGCGGTTTCTCCATCATACGCTTCTCGTCCCGCCGCGCAAAGTGAAACCTGCGTAATGCGTCATCGAAGCGCGGGAACATAGATTCCATGTCTCCCAGGTTGATCTTTGCCGGCTTTGAGGCAGCGATACGATCGAAGCAGCCCTCGCCCAGTGCGTGGTGGCCATCAAGGGCTGCGTTACAGGAGATGACTCCCCAATGGCTCTTGAGTAGATAAGATGTTGAGTGGGGACCCTCTCCCATCGAGCGGTGAAGTTTATTAAATTAAACTTAGCGGATAGGGATGACTCCCTCTCGGGTAGAACGCGGAATCCCGTCTTCTTCAGCGAGATGGCGAGTTGACCTTGCTCGGATCCTTGATCTTGTCATTTTTCACTTGCATTTCTGTCGGTGATTTTGAGGTGGGACCATGGTGTCATCATCGGCGTTACGCTCGCCGGTGTTAAGGTCTTGCTCTTCATCCGTGTAAGCTATCCGTCAAATTGGCGTTGTTGCGGCGCCCTCTGGCGATTAGTCATTGCTTGCATCTGCGGTCATGCATTTCTCTCATCTTTGCATGGCCATGTCCATCTCGAGTTTGAAGTTGTCCTTGTTTTGCCAAGGCTTCTTCAAGTAGCTTAGCCACCTGGTGCCGATCATGGTGCTTCCCGATATGCCTTCACTAGAGGCGGTGTTATCGGATGCCATTGCGAGCGATCATCCGATACTTCATCTTCGAAGGTACTCTTCGTTGCGGTGTGCCTTGAAGGGATCCCTCGTTGCAGGTCATGATAGTTAGGCGTCGATGTGCGGCCGCAACCGAGTCACCGTTGGGAGGGCTCAGGAATCCAGCGTGGCGGTGCCTTGTTGGTCATATTGATGGTGACCTCAGCGGCTCATCTTGCCTTGGCGAGTGCATGTCTTCGCCGGGGAACGCCATGGCCGAGGTCTTGGCGGTTCGTTGGTGCTTTCGATCTTTGGAAGGCCCGACACCCTTCCGAATTTTATGGCGGCATTTACACTCGAAACCTTGCCTTGATCAATTTAGTACAAATGCAAGAGGATGCGTTTCACGGAGGCTACGTCTGAGACTTCTTCACCGGCCACGATAGTACAACTCGCCGGCATGAGTGCGGAGCAACCTACCGTCGCGGCGACACAATCTCGGGTATAGCGTCATCATCGGATGGCGTCTCCATCGAGGTTGGGTTGGCGTCCGCGAAGTCTTTGAAGTTCTGGCGCTATGCGCGCTTTTGGAGTGCGCGGCGTCTCAGCGGGCTTTTGGACCTCGATCCATAAACCGGTTGGTGGATTCTCCGGCTTCCGTCGGTAGCGGTGAGCTACCCCGCGTGCGAGTTGTCACGGATCTCTTCAACAAGCTGCGGAGTTGACCTTTCACCTTGATCCAGCTGAGCGGACCTAGGCGTTGAAACCGAACCATCGGAAGGGGTGTGGTGTTGGTCTTTAATGGAAGGCGGCAGAAAAATCTGGTTTGGAGGCAGGTTCGACGCTTGGTGACTTCTTGGTCACCTCTGCTCCTTCGAGACTGTTGAGTGCTTTCGAACCAGCATGCGTCTTGGCGTCGTGGGGCACCGGCGTTTTGGATCCGTCCCCGAGGTGGGCGGTCTGCTTGCGGGATCCATTCTTGATCGGCGGTTTAGAGGAGTTACCACTTAGATCCCGGGGCTCGGTGCCCGTCGGGACTTTGGATCCGGCTTGTGGGGACACCGTCCATGGATTCCTAGCTGCTGGCTACATGGCGTTGTCGGCATGGATGAAGCTCTCTGAGAGAGTCACACGCCTTGGACTGGACTTCTCATTTGGCTAGGAGGAGGGAGATCATGCAGCACTGGATGTGGGGAGTTATTGCCGTCATTGTCGTTGGGCGAGCGTCGGCTGGTCGGTGGCAGTCCCCTTGCGGCGGAGGAGCTTCTTACGCTAGAGGAAAAGGAGTTGAGATGAGGCAGAGATAGGCCTCAAATTTCTCTTAGTCGAACTATTGCTGACCTCTTCGATCAGGGATGGAATCCGTGGCTGCGGCACAGCGATCGGATGCAAGACCGGTGGCTCCCCTTGTAGTGGCCCGGCTTGTTCTCGGGAAAAGTCACTACCTTTTTCATTGGTGAAATCATTCTACCTTGATGGGATTACAAATGAGTTTCAAATAAAATGCGCCTTTTTATAAGGCTTTTTAATGAAAAAATGGTAAAAGTACAACTTTCCTCCTTGTGAACAAGCGCGGATCCGTTTATCGGATCACCGCTTGCGTGGGATTCTTTGCAATGGGGATGTATTAGTGGACCACAGCGATTCCTTTCCCAAGTGTTGATCAAGCGAGATCACGGATCGGATCTAGATCTAAAATCCCCTCCTTTTAGAATTCTTAGATCAATCGGATCGAGATCTAGCGAATCTGATTAATTAGCCAAGGAACTAATCAGCGTAGTGAGCGAGATCGGCAGCGAACTTCGTTACTCTTCTTAGGATCAAGGCCAAGCTTGATCAAAATGGTTTGTTGTTGTAGATCACGGATCGAGAAAACTTTGGATCTCGAATCGCCAAATCCGCAAGTCTAGATCTTGATCTCCTCTCCTTGGAAATTCTCTAACCCTAGGCACACACAAGAGTTGGTGGCTATCTCCTCTTTTTTTATCTCGCGACCTCTCAAAATGAAACCTAAGTCCAATATATAGGGGCATGGCGGATCTTGGGGCGAAGAAAGCCCGTTCGGCCTACAGTGTCGCCCGGGCCACTGAGGTGTCTGTTGGCCAGAACCTCTGATGTCGGTAGGCAGACACCTCCAGTCTTCTGTGGGCGAGACACCTCTGAATAATCTCGCTCAAGCAGAGACACTCAAATGTCGGCTCAGCGAGGACACCGGAATGTCTCGCTTCGGGCGGGAACCTCTAAATCTCGCTCAAGCGAGACACCTCACGATGCTCGGTTTTGACCCGGTGGCTCTGGGTTGCTGAGCTTGATTTGGTTACGATCGACTTGTCATCAGGGCTTAATTTGAAGCTTCAAAGTCGGGTTTATCCCTTCCACTCATGGCAGTTCACGGAGGTTCGGAATCGGTGGGTTCAGAAGGAAGAGCTCTTTTCAAAAATTTCGGTATGCCGGACCATAAGGGCGCTGCCCTATGACCCCGCGCTAGCAGGCTGGGACCGCCAGCTTCTGGTAGGGTGTCTTGAGGAGGCGTTCGCGTTGCGTTCACTTGCGTCAGCGGTTTGCCATGCTTCATCGGATGACTTATTGCGATTATTCTCATCATCACGAGCTATGTTGGGGGACTTATAGGTAATTTTCAGCCTACACATATATTTACTTTCTTGTCTTTACTTTCGCATTTATTTCTTGCATTTATTTTGTAGCTTAGATTTTATTTTCTTATACTATTCACCTTGAGTCTAGAACCCTCTTGGGATTAGTTTTATTTTATTTTCATGTATTTCTTTTTTTTTGAATCACCCTCTTCTAAGATGTGGAACTAATACTTGTGGGAATTCTAGAAATTGCATGAAACTAAGCTTTATTTCTTTCATAATTTATGAATCATTCTCTTATGCTTAAAATGATCATGTTTAGGATAATCAACTAGAGAACTAATTGGTAGAAGAAGAATTTGATAATCTATGCTTATCTTGAGTGGTTTGATACGTTATGCTTATGAATTCTAGAATTACTATCTAGTTATTATTCTTTTCATGAGTATTAATTTTACTTGGATGATAATTTGATTGGTTATGATTTCCTTGAGTGGTTTGATAGTCTATACTTAATAAATCTAAAGTAGAATGTGATAAAGAGAATGGTTCATATTTTAAGTGAGATTAGCGAGTGGATTCAATTCTAGATTTCTCATATTTTTAATTGAATCCTCATTCTTTACTTTCTTGATTTTCTCTTTATTCTTGATTTTCATTTGTTTGTTTTATTTTTCTTCCATTTATTCGTCATTCTTTCTCCTCTCTCAATCTTGTTTTGATTTTATTTGCACATATTCACAAACACTCTCTTAATCTCTCCACAATCCATCACAATTCTTCTATCACACTCCTAATTGTCACACACACAACATGAGAACCAATCTTGACGAACGTTTACAAAACCTTCCTTGTGGGATCGATAACTTTTTATACGATAACTTAATGGTTGTATACTTGCAACTTAGGTTCATACATATTTAATACCTATCACGTTTTTGGCGCCGTTGCCGGGGATCGAACCCCGGTCACCCGCGTGACAGGCGGGAATACTCACCACTGATGCATCTTAATTTGGTTTCATCCGGAAAAGCCATCCATAAATAATATTCTCTCAAATCCACACGTATTATCAACCATGACATCCATGATAGGGAGAGGGAACTCGTCTTTTGGACAAACGAGATTAAGATCCCTGAAGTCAATACAGATCCAGGTTTTACCATTCTTTTTTGTTACCACAACGATTTTGGCCAGTCAATCCGGATGTTGCTCTTCACGGAAGAATTCGCACTCAATGAGTTTGCGGAGTTCTTTCTCGATCTGCTCCATCAACTTAGGATGGAAGCATCATTGTTGTTGCTTGACCGGCTTAATGTTAGGGTCAATGTTAAGGCGATGTATGGCCACATCAGGATCCCAGGCACGTCTTCATAACTCTAGGCGAAGACGTCAATGTACTCGAAGGAGAGCTATGAGTTCTTCTTTCGGTGGGTGATAAACTCTGGTGGTGAAGATGGTCTTGAGTCGCGGCAATAGCGGCCGCATCGTTCCCGACGCGTCGCCTCGAGGACTTGCTTCTCCGCGTTGGTGACATCACGGACTCTGAATTGCACTCGCGCGTGAAATCCTAGCGTCTTCTCCCCTTGAGCAGTCACGATTCATGCGTTCAACATGGGTGTGGTACAAGTTTATCTTCTGGCTAGCGGCAACTGTCGCTCATATGAGTTGAAAAAATGATCTCTTGCTCAGATATTTTCCTCTGTAGCGTTCACGAGAGCCAGAGCCGTCGATGAGTCGTATCACCTCATCGCATGATTCAAAAGGCTAAATCCTCCACCGGATGCGCAAGAGTTAGCGACTAGTGAGCTTACGCTCTAGCGATTAACTAGGCCGAGGACCACCAACCTTGAATTTCCTCCAAGATACTCAATATGAATGGGAAAGAGTAGAGTTAAGCCCATCTAACCTCTCGATAAGAGCAAACTATTCTCCAACGGTGAAGGAGACCCATCATAGAGCTGGAATCGAGGAGCAGCTGATTTTTGGCGGGGCAATCTGGCGATGGGTTGAATTAATTGGAAGTGGTCCGTCAAGATTAACACAGGGCCTCCACCCGCGCCCTATACTCGAAGATTCGGAAATCAGGTTTCGGCCAAAATTTGTGAGAAAGCGGTGGATGGGATGATAAGGCGATCCCTCAGACTCGTCATCGAAATTACGATAGTCGGCTCGAGCCTTGGTTTCTTCTGGTGTCGCTATGTAGCGGTTCGCTTCCTCGGTGGAAAGAGGTATTCTCGGATGACCTTAAGAATCGAGACTTGGCGTTTGGAGCCTTGAAATAGGCGAATAATCGTGAACACCATACAAAGAGAATAAAGGTTAACAGATCATTTAGGAGAAT
>WHSE01000209.1:0-38271 GCA_012295165.1 Asparagus setaceus
ATGGATCCTTATTTTGGAGATATGATTTTTAAATGGAAAGTAAATTTAATAAGTATTTTAGGCCTATTCCTATTATTTTTGGTTTGGGGTTCTTATTGATCCATGTTTGAAGGATGTTGGCCTTGAAATTTGTTAAATTCTTTATATGATAACATGATAATAGACACCGATAATGGTCAAACTATTACTGCTACTACTCATCATCAAACTATTAGAAATCATTTTCAAACTTTATATGATGAGTATGCGACTAGATATGGTGTAGCTACACATCGACAGCAGCTTATACTTCTACAAGTTCAAGTGGTCGGGCAAAGGTAAGAGTTTTGATAGGGAGCAAATGATAGCTCGTTAACTAGTGGATCATCCGGATGCATCAACGGAAGTTTCAAATTGATCAATATTTAACTCAATCTTTAACTAAAACTCTAAATAATAGTTTCGATATTTTACAATGGTGGAGAGTATATGGAACGATTTCATTTCCTATACTTTCCATCATTGCTCGTGATTTACTAACAGTGCAGGTTTCGACGGTAACTTCGGAATCAGCCTTCAGCACATCGGGACGTTTGATCGATGACCACAGGACATCGCTGGATCCGACTACCGTACAGGCGGTAATGTGCCTAGAAGATTGGTGGAGATACGAGAAGAGAACTCAAAGCATCGATCGGATGGCTAGCATTGAAGACAAACTTTAAGATTTGGGAATAGGAGATAGAGATAATAATGAGTAATTAATTTATAATTTATATTTTTTAGGTGAAAATTTGTAAATTATTTTGGAAAGACTTTTGGCTAAATTACCAAATTGGTATTTAAAATAGGACTACTTAACCAATAAGGTATTTAAAAAAGCTCCGGCGTCTTTATGGTATTTAAAGTAGCCACACTTATCCAACTAGGTCCTTTTTCACGCCGGAGATCAAATTCCGGTAGGAAAATTTATTTTAACACTCTTACCTCCCAAAATTATTAAATTTATGCCCAAAATTATCAAAAAAATACCTTCTCTTCCTCTCCCTCTCCTTCTCCTCCTCCTCTCCCATTCACCTCTCCTCCCCTCCTCCACCTCCGCCTACCCCTCCTCCTCCATCCCTCTCCCCACCCTCCCCTCCTCCTCCGCCACCTCCGCCTACCCCTCCTCCTCCATCCCTCTCCCCACCCTCCCTCCTCCTCACCCCCGCCCCACGATCCCACCTCCCAGGTATTTAAAGTAGGATTCCTGAGGCGAGGATCATGGTGAGGTGAAATGTGGAGAAAAGGAGGAGAGGAAGAGAATGTATTTTTTAATAATTTTGGGCATAAATTTAATAATTTTGGGAGGTAAGGGTGTTAAAATAAATTTTCCTGCCGGAATTTGATCTCCGGCGTGAAAAAGGACCTAGTTGGATAAGTGTGTCTACTTTAAATACCATAAAGACGTCGGAGCTTTTTTAAATACCTTATTGGTTAAGTAGTCCTACTTTAAATACCAATTTGGTAATTTAGCCGAAAGAGTTGCAAGTGATAGTGATATAGATGAATAGGTGCCAACCTAGTTGGGATGTATTCATCTATTGTGATGCGACAAATTCCAAAATAAATTTGTAATTGTTAGTGATTAATGGATTATTAATAAAGAATTTATTTTTATCATTTACTTTCTATGTTTTTGTATTTGTAAATTACATAATTACAAATTATTAATAATATGATTGATTTTATCAAAATTTTGGCTAATTTATTGTTATTTATACTCTTGAAATTTTTTAACAAAAAACGTAAAAACAAAAAAATAAAAAAGGAATTTCCGCCCTGACCACCCTGCCTGTCCCGTCCGTCCGTCATGATTTTGCCCTACGGACCATTTTTCTAGGCCTACTGAATGATAAAGCCTATATATATATATATAGAAATCTCCTATAAACTTAAGTTTATAGGGAATACTATCACCAACTTTTTATCTATTGATGTTGCCTTTAGATTTATGCCATCAAGAGATGCACAAATCTCAAAATGGGCTTCATATCTTTCATGGATCCCAATGCAACATCAATTGATAGAAAAGTTGGTATATGACTAATCTCTATAAACTTAAGTTTATAGGAGATTTCTATATATATATATATATATATATATATATATATATATATATATATATATATATATATATATATATATATATATATATATATATATATATATATATATATATATATATATATATATATATATATATAGAAATCTCCTATAAACTTAAGTTTATAGGGAATACTATCACCAACTTTTTATCTATTGATGTTGCCTTTAGATTTATGCCATCAAGAGATGCACAAATCTCAAAGTGGACTTTATATCTTTCACGGATCCCAAAGCAAGATAAGTGGTTAGAAAAGTTGGTGCACCACTATTCATTATGAACTTAAACAGGAAATTTTACTTATATATATATATATATATATATATATATATATATATATATATATATATATATATATATATATATATATATATATATATATATATATATATATATATATATAGGAAAATATGTACCTAAGGAGGGAAAATATGTACCTAAGGAGGCTCCTTAGGTTGCATCTAAGAATGCTCTAAAATTACATTTTATGCAATCAATTTACTTGATCCACTCCGTTCATTTTGATCTATCTGTTTTGGATGGTGTATAAATAAAAATTAGGTATATTGGGTTGTAGTTACTCATGCATCACGTGATTGTAAAATTAATGGTTTTACGACAATACAACTAAAGTGACAATGAAAAATATGTGTTAGAAGTATTAAAACATCATGATTTTTATTTTATAGATGTTTTAAGATATTTAGATCATGATGAATGGAGTGGATCGTCCATTGGAATAGCCCAATCCATGCATCGAGAGGCGCATCCTTAGATTCAATCTAAGATGGCTCCTTAGGTACATATTTCCATATATATATATATATAGCAAGGCTCCTAGAAACTTAAGTTGATAGGGAGGAGTGTCCACCAACTTTTATATCCATTGATCTTGCCTTGAGATCCGTGAAATCAAGATGTGCACAAATCTCAAAGTGGACTTTATATCTTTCACGGATCCCAAGGCAACATTAATGGATAGAAAAGTTGGTATATGACTAATCTCTATAAACTTAAGTTTATAGGAGATTTCTATATATATATATATATATATATATATATATATATATATATATAATAAAAACTAAATATATTAGTTAATTGTGCCTCGCACATTCCTACTTTCATGAGACTTCAAAGACTTTTGAAGAAAAGTTAAACTTGCATTATATCTTATGCGATATATCCTTTGCATTTCACTTTCACTCCATACTTTCAATAAAACAAATATAAAGGGATGAAAGCGACCCACTTTCACACTTTTATTTTTAATTTTCACTTAAACAATCACGTTCATTTTCATATTTGCAGAATCATCAATACACATACAACGTTTTTACACTGTATAGCTCTGCAGGCTGCAGGCCATTAATTACGGTCACCCCCGTGATTGTAAGAAAACTCAGACCATTCACTCCAAGGTGCAGACTAATGTCATTAAGTACAACTACCGCACTTGAAGCGGTAATCTCACCTCCCGGTGACTTCCTTAAATTAACAGTGCAGAATCAGGTGGCCCATAGAGCCCACTAAGCTCACAGGATCTAATCAGTCCCATTCAACCTCAGGCTCATTTAAATGGACGGCCGTAAGCCTATGATTCATGCATCCTGTCAGTAAACAAGAACAGAGAGATTGTCACCTAGTGGCCTTTAGATCTATCATATTCTCAAATTAGTCCCTCAAATATTAAAGTGCTACTTTTAGCCCCATCTTATACGAATATAACTCTTATCGTATCATTCATATATGAGCGGGTGGTTTTATCTATAAGTAGAATAGTTAAAACTGTCAAACTGAACCTCTTCCCTCCCGTGAATAACTCGTATCATCCTTTGTATGTCAATGATCTGATAAAATTTACAAAAGTTGCTCAAACTTAGTCCCTAATGGTAAATTGCTGTGTGGATTGAGAGAAATATTCCATCAAATTTAACATCTTGACTTGAGGTTATTTGCAGGGTAATGGAACTAATCTGGTTAAGGAGTAAGATTTTGTTTAACAAAATCTGACAGAGAACATCTTAACTCAAATTTTTTTCCTTTAACTAGATTAGGATTGGACCACCTCCCTGAATCAAAACTCAGTTGGCTAATGCGCCTTAACGACGTTAATGAAGTATTGCCAAATTGAGCCTTAGATTTACAGTTCTACACTTTAAGTTTACATTCAAATCCAAACCCAATTTAAACCCCAAACTCAAACCTTATTCTTCTCTTTCAACGATCATCTTATTCTCTAATTTATTTTCTATGAGAGAAAAGGGAGGGAGATTTGTTGTTTGGGAGGAAAGGAATTGAGAGCAGAACGGTACTCTACCATGTTGGGTTGATGATTAACATATCTGAAGTTAATAAATTTAACAAAACACTGACTGTGATACTAATTTGAAGCATCTTATAGGAATCGGAGATCGAATATAAATTATTTTAATGTTTTGGGAGACTAATTTAAAAATATGAAATTTTTACACGACCAATGTTTATAAAGCAGAAAATAAATAAAATATAAGTTGAGAACAAGAAGAGATTTAAGTTGCCAGACAAATTTCATTTATTATCAAATAAAATATTTTTTCTATTTATTTATTCTAATGATTGTACAAATTACTTTGAAATTACAAAATTAAATAAAAGAGAATATTTTGGTGGTCACTATCTGAGGTAACTTTTCGTTATTTGTGAAGGAAGCAACCTCCTACTATGATTACCGTGCTAAGGGAGAATTTTTTGAAACATTGCCGAGAGTACAAAATTATTGCAAAATAAGAAAGATTTTGTCCCCAATCTTTTTGATAAAGTACAAATTGCAGAAAATTCTTTTTCGAAAGAGGGAAAAAATCTAATGTTCTTAAAATTAATGACTTTTTTTAACTTTATTTTATTAAATAGGAGGGACAGACAATAGTCCATGTGAGGCTAAATGAACCCTGCCATGCTTCAGCAGCCAGGGCAATGACACAGACTGGTTTTACACTAATCTAGTCATGATCGAACGCTGAAATCACGCCTTTTCAATTTTGGTCGCTACTAGCCTTTGATAAACAATACAATAATTTATTTATCCATTCAAAGCATTTTACGATACACCATCACTATATTGCAATGCACGTTTCCAATTGGAAAGATATAATCGTCGTTGATGAGTTTTATATAGAGGTTATGAACTAGTTTTAACTAAAAATCATAGTTTCTAGGTATTCAACCCAACTCCTATTTTAAACTTATAATTCTTTTTATCCTATTCGGGTCTATACTCTAGAGCGAAGGTTCTCACAAGAGAGTGGTGTCAAGTGACACCATTCTCCTATTGAAAACCATATAGCTTAGTTTATGACAAAACTATAGAGTAATCCAAATAAAATGATGACCCATTAACCCACAAAGTCCCATGTCCAAAATAAAGTTATCCTACATAAAAATAACCCATTAATTTAAAAGACACAATTCTAAAATGCCATATACCAAAGAGAGCAATAGTTTTATAAAAAGAGGGGAAATGGCATGTATCTGTTGATATATTTGGTTATTAAGTTAGTACTGATATTACTAATTACAACGGCTCCTTCAAAAATATCAAATTTTAGTTAAATTTATAGAGAACTGTTTGCATAATTCATCAATAGATGAATGGCAACATAGAAACTTAATTACATTGAAGAGAATATATTTAGTGGTATTTCAAGAGTCTATTATGCAACAATTTTATTTCAAAACATAAAGAGTTGAAGACATGTAGGAGCCAATTGAAATTGTATTTAGTTCATATATTTTTGTATTTCATTAAAGTTTAAACTATATTGAATGTAAGAGAAATTTAATAGTATAGCTTCTTATATATATATATTGTTATGACATCACTGTTATAAAAATCTAGCCCTCATGACTATACTCACACGTTAATAACATCAACATTTAAAACGGGTTTATAAAAAAGTTGTCATCTTACAAGTCTAGCTTTCAATCTATGAAAAACGCTTAACCTACATAAGATGTTAGAGTACATAATAATAATAATTCTCTGCCATCGTTATAACATCGAATTTTTCGTGCAGCGTAACAAGCTTTTATGCAGTGATAAAAAACTTCAGCTGTATAAAAGTAGGTTCATGATGATTTTAATAAGATAATACATGTATATAAGCTTTATAGTATAGAGGTGGGATTTCTGTAATTTATTATTGGCAAACTTACATTTCAAACATGTGAGAAATTAAAGGAGATTACGCGCATATCTTTTGCCTCGCTACAATCCAAGCATAAGTCCTCTGTAGCTCCTGCTCCTGCCATGTAGGGCCATCGCACGTGCGGCGGTCCACTCCGTACACTAAACAAATCTTCACCGTCGAAAAGTATTTGAGATGCGTGCGTAAGGCACGCTACACGACAAAGAGGTACAAAAGGCTGGTTATAAGTCACGCCGTTAGTTTGATGACGTGGAGGTAAACGGCGTTAGAGTTTAGATACGGACTGTCGGTTGGAAATTGGCCGGAAGTCGAGTTTGTGGCAAAACTAGGAAAAGAGGGGCAGTTAAGGTAGTTAGCGCGTGGGGCCCATAAAAAAATTGGGTGAATTTTTTGAAAGTGATTCAAGCTTTTTTTTTTTAATTTAAAGAATTATTTAAAAAAGACATTTTTAAAAAATAATTTGCAAAATCGATCATTTTACGAAAATATTAGCAAAATCTACATCTTTTTTGCCACTTCATCACTACGCCAAAAAACAGTCGATTTTGTAAAAATACTAACTTTAAAATACACGAGACTAGTAGTCCCGTGTAATTAGTTTTGTTAATTAAACCTTAATTATTTCAGCACAAAGTACACGGGACTACCATTTCAGATTAACCGTAATTAATGACCACAAATTACACAGGACTACTAGTTCCGAGTATTTTAAAGCTGATATTTTATAAAATTAACGTCTTTTTGACTAGCCGAGATGACGTGGCCAAAAAGAGTTGAGTTTGCTAAATATTTTCAAAAAGGTGGATTTTGCTAATATTTTTTCAAGAATGGTCTTTTCTAAAAAAAAATCTCTGCTTTTTTTTGGGGGGTTTTAGATATTAAATCTTCAATAATTGCATATTTGTCCCTCGAATCTTGGAAATTGCAATTTAGTTCCTTAAATCTTTAATAATTACATATTAGTCCCCAAAACTTGGTAATTGCATAAGAGTCCCTCAAATCCTATAGCGTCTTGCAAAATGGTCCTTCAAGTTAAATCACGCTACATTTGGGGAGTATTCTCCAAAATCTAACATTTGGAGACAAAGTGACTATTTTAACCCTATAATGTTCTCCGACACATTTATTAATAGGTTTAAACCTGATATGCTTAAAATAAATTCAAATTCACTCAAGTACTTCTTCTCCAATGATTAGTAGAAATTCCTAACCCAAAGTTGAGCTTCACTAAGTGTTGAAACATCGATTGAGAGGTAATTTGGTGATTGCATATTTTGGTTAAGAGTTAACTCAACCATAAATAGGTTTTTAATTAAAATATTAACTGAGGGACCATTTTGCAAGACCCTATAGGATTTGAGGGACTAATATGCAATTTCAAGATTTGGGGACTAATATTCAATTATTGAAGATTTAATCCAAGATTTGAGGGACTAACATGCAATTCTTGAAGATTTAAGGGACTAATATCTAAAAAACTCACATCGAGAATATGAATATGATTCTAAGTTTGTAATCATGCAAATTGTTGAATATGCTTTTACTTTTCATTTGAAAAGCAAATGTATCAATTTCTAAATCATAATTTTTTTCTCATATATATGGAGATTAATAATCATTTCAAGCATAACTAGCATCATACCTTTTATGAACTATATTCATTTTTATCTTTTACTCGTTGCAGGTTCAAGTTGTCAATATTAACAAGTAATTTAACCCGTTCTCTAAACTTTATTTTTGTAAGTTGCATATATATATTGAACCATCAACTAAAATTTACATTATAATTGTTTCTGATGAAATTCAAAGTTAGAAAAATATGAATTATTTTGCTTAATTCCTTATCTCATTCCAATTGTCTGAAAAAAAAGGAATCAAATAAAATATATAATGAATCCTTTGAGCAGTCAGACAATAAATAGTCTATGGAGGTTGTGATGAGTCGCCTTGAAAGGGGTAGAAAAATTAAAATTAAGATGGAAAATACAAGCATAAGTTTTATTTTGGAACCACGACCTAACAAAACTATCAAGCATGCTCAAAATGTGATAGGAGGTAAGAACTTGACATAAAACATAATGCATTCCATATACTTTTTGATGGTAATGATACCTTGGAAACGTGTCTTTGACCAAAAATAGTAGCACTCACCTTTGTCTCTGCATTTTTCTAATCCCTACACACCTGTCTACTTTTTTCATCTAAGTTTTTCTATCTTAATGTTATATTAAATTCATTAATTAACCATCAACATTTACTTGGTTTCACCTTTAACCAACCCAAAAAAGTTAATATTAATCCCCAGGGTGATCCAAGCTTGGGCTGAATAAAGAATAGTTGTTCGTCATGTCACAATCTTAGCTATCTCAAATTCTTGTTGCATCACAAGGTCGATATGGTTATTCTTTCCTTTTAACTTCAATTGTAGTAGATCAAGTTAGGGAAATAAGTTTTACTTGTATATTTGTTATTAGACACTTAAATATTTGATTTATAATCAATATTTAGATACTTTGATATTTTATGAATGTTTTATGGGATACTCTTTTAACATATTCAAATATTCATTACGTGTGGCAAACACATATGAGATAAGTTACGCAGTGAGAAATTAAAGGCTCTGGTGCATGAAGGATATGGTTTTATTAGTTAAATTTTTGTGCACATGTATTCGTATCATTTGTTTAATACGTAAATATTAAATTGGGATCGTTTTGATAAATGCACTAGTTTATAATGTGTATCGGATGGGAGGTTTGAACATCTTAATTCATGGCGACATTGGAGTCATTTGGTTTTCGCATGATATGGGCTTGAAATGTTGCATTTGAGGGAGATTCGAAAATGCCATTACAACAATCCAAGGTCAAGCTCGATATTTTCGTTTTGGGCATTTGATGATATTCGCCGATGTCGAATGGAACAATATAGCTTTGGGGTAGTTCAAAGAACTGGGAATACCGTAGCTCATGCGCTAGCAAGAAAGCGATTGATCACGACTTCAGGGTGTGGCTTGATGATCCTCCCAATTCATTCTTGACATATTACATGAGGATAGATCCTAGATGTGAGCTTGAGAGTTTTGAATTTTATCTCGTGTTGGAGTTTTTGTGTTCTTGGACTATTGATGTCCATTTATCACAACAACAACAACAAAAATAAAAAATAAAAAATAAAATAAAAAGACTTGTAAACATATTGTAATATTTGAATTATTATGATATTCAATTACTATAGTCCCATAGTAATGTTGTACATAAAACATTAATTCACATATATACATAAACAATTTTATTATTTAACACCATATCTATGTTGTGCATTACATGTTTTAAATAGATGCACCAAGTGTTTCATACTATTAGAACATCGGAGGGAACATATTTAGCCAAAAACAAAGGGACCCCAGGGACCCCAAAAAAGTGATAGGAGGAGGAAGAAGAAGAAGACATTACTAGCGTAAACAAAGGATGTTAACAGGGAGTTTCAATAAGAATATACAAATTTGAAATACTCATTGTAGGATCGAAAAAAGTTTTGTTTGATTGGCTTTGAAAAGGTTACAATCACACTCTCTCGATTACAGAGGAAGAGAATGTTGATTTGACTTCTCTTTTGTTATGTGGGTTCTTGGTAGCGAAAGGATGCTTCCCTCGATGCTCACGTCGAGATTGCTTCCCGTTGACGATCAGAACAAGGTTGCTGATGATCTTGAGATTGCTGAATGATCTTTGCTCCTTTGTTAGCTTCTGCGTCTAAATCTCTCTCCGTGCGTCCCCCCCTCCTTCATAGCTGCTCAAGGCTATTTATAAAGTTTTAGGCATGTAATTTCCCTCGTGGGAATGTGGCTCCTTATTATCGCCTATTGATGGGTTAAAGTCATGGGCGTTAATTACGTGGGCGTTTTGGTTGAGTATGGATGAGCCGAGCTTCGATGCATGGGAGAACCTCAGATGATGGTCGAGCTTCACTGCTGTAGGCGAACCTCGTTGAATATCGAACCTCGGTTGAATATCGAACCTCGGTTGAATGTCGAGATTCACTGCTGTAGGTGAACCTCGGTTGAATATCGAGTTTCCCTGCTGTAGGTGAACCTCGGTTGAATATCGAACCTCGGTTGAATGTCGAGATTCACTGCTGTAGGTGAACCTCGGTTGAATATCGAAGTTTCCTGCGTAGGTGAACCTGGTTAAATATCGAGTCTCGGTTGAATGTCGAGATTCACTGCTGTAGGTGAACCTCGGTTGAATATCGAACCTCGGTTGAATGTCGAGATTCACCGCTGTAGGTGAACCTCGGTTGAATATCGAGTTTCCCTGCTGTAGGTGAACCTCGGTTGAATATCGAGTCTCGGTTGAATGTCGAGATTCACCGCCGTAGGTGAACCTTGGTTGAATATCGTACCTGGTTGAATGTCGAGATTCACCGTAGGTGAACCTCGGTTGAATATTGAGTTTCCTGCGTAGGTGAACCTCGGTTGAATATCGAACCTCGGTTGAATGTCGAGATTCACCGCCGTAGGTGAACCTCGTTGAATATCGAACCTCGGTTGAATGTCGAGATTCACCGCCGTAGGTGAACCTCGTTGAATATCGAGTTTCCTGCTGTAGGTGAACCTCGGTTGAAAGTCGAGTCGAGCCGTTCTTTGTAGGCGAAATCTGGATGAAGATCGAGCTTAGCTAGGTGGGCGAACCTCATATGAATGTCGAGCCACGCTGTGGCTTAACCTCCTCTTTAATGTGGAGCCTTGCGCTTTGAATTTCCTCATATTTGAGTAAGCCTCAACATTCTTTTGTCTCTTAGCATTTTTTAATGCTTACAAAAGCCAACCAAACCAACCCGAAGGGTTCGGTTTGCTCCGGTCATTTTTGCCCAATTCCTTCCGGTTTGAGAGATATCAGCACTTTTGTCTATTTTGTAAAGTCAAGCATTCAGGTGAACTTAACCCTCAGGTGGGCCTTGTTTGGGTCGAAAGTTGATTCCATTGCAAAACTTGAGAAAATTTACACTTTTATTTTCAGTTACAAAGAATTTAGATAACTTTCTTACAAACTCGAACAAAAGATACTACAAGTGTAGATCTCCCCTTTTTGTGGACTTTTCTCGCGTCGGACGCAGAATCCGTGGACCACCGTGGTGCCGATCGTCGAATCGACGGGTTTAGTTGATGCTTCGCAAAGGAAACAAGAACTTCAAGAAATATCTTAGCAAAGTAAGATATCTACTCTTCCCAAGAATTAAGGCAAAGCTTAATCTCGAGGAATCTCCGTTTGGACCGTGTTCTTGAACTTTGGAAGCTTGGATTCTCTCTCTCTCCTTACAAAAGCTCGATTTTTGTTTGATCTCGATTGCCAAATGCGATCCCTTGCCCAAGTGGATGTAGGGGGTATTTATAGTCCTTGGGAAGCGTGCCCTCTGAAGAAACAAGTCATAAGTGCTCCACATTTGCAAGCATGGGCACCGAAAGCCCGCGCTTATGCCGCCGCCACCGGGCGAGGCAGCATTTGCCGCCGCCGCGGCGGTAAGATGTGCCTCTCCGACCGGCGAGGCAGTGTCGCCCTTCACCGTTGTAACGGTTTCACGCTTTAGGCACGACAATGCTCCTAAAATCACGCTTAGTGGGCGATTTTCAACAAGACATTAAAGTGTCGACGTCTCTGCATTGATAAAGTCAAGTGGGCCCCACCAAAGATTAATTTAGACCCTAAGAGAGCTCGCTTGCGTATCCTGGTGTCTCGCCATGAGTGTGGCGCTCGCTTATAGCGCGACACATCAAGGTGTCTCGCCTTCGTATGCAGACACAAGTGTCTTCGCAAGCCGGTGACACATCAAGGTGTCTCGGCCATGGTGGCACACAGCAACGCTAACAGCCAGACACATCAAGGTGTCTCGCCAGGCGTAGGCATTGACAAGTGTCTTCGCTAGCAAATGACATCAAGGTGTCTCGCCGCGGGCGAGACATTAAACGAAAGTGTCTCGCGATCAGAAGCAGACACAATCTCCCCATGTGTTGACTTCTTGAGATTTCGACGACGTTGTCCTTCGATCTTCTCATGATTTAGTCATATTTGAGGTTCTCTTTTCAATTTTGATGCCTACAGATACCCTCTCCAGTTTTCACTCTCTCTCAGATTTTATCGAGGGTCGGAATACTTTGATAAGATGCTTTGCTTCGCTCATCGCTGAACTTTGTAGAAGAGGCGTTCGTTTTGCCAACTCGGCTACGCTGGGTCACGTCAATTGACCATATTTTGGGATCAATAACTGCTGCATTTGTATTTGAATGAATTGAAATATCGAAGTCGATTTTGGACTAATCATCTTCATCTTGAAAGTCACCACTTGGGTTGTGATTGAATGCCTTGGGAATCATTCGAGAAAAAGCGCCGTCCGTTTTCTCAATATCGATTTCCGTGAAAGCTTCAGATGTACTATGGAACAATTTGTCTTGAATATCCGCCTTGAATCCCGTGATGGAGAATAATTGTCAATATCCGGGATTGTCCCACTTGAAGAAAGCGAGCAAGGCAACCGGGCATCTTGCTCAAGGTGGTTAACGCTGTCTCGCTTGAGCTGGGCGGCTGGATTCGCCAGCTGGTCTTGGACTTGCCTCGCTTGAGCTGGGCTGTTGACTTTGCCTCGCTTGAGCGGGCAGCTTGACTCGCTGCCAATATGCGGGTCAGATAAAACCCTACACTAGGGTTTTAACCCCATTCGATCCGCCTTCTAAACTTCAAAATTTTCTCAAACTTCTTCCCGAAGCTCTTCCTCAGACTTCAGATGCCCTAACAAACCCCTTGAGCATTCGTATGTTGAAAACCCATCTTTATAGATCTAGGGTTTGGGTTGTATTGGGATTTTGGATTGAAAAGCTTGTTCTTTCATTTTCTTCCCCGCCGATCCAAGCTCTTGAAGCAAACCCTAGCTCAATTGCTTTGAGTTCCCCAAGACCCAACTTTTCCTTTGTCATTTGAACCAAAACCGGATAAAAAAATCGATTTTTAATCATGTCGCTAAGAGATCTCGTGTCCCCAAGGGTAAATCGCCCAAGCTTCAATCCAAGAACCTATGGCCTCGCTGCTCGGGTAAGTTTCCTCTCATTTTTATTGATTTGAAGTCCTATTTTTGTCAAAACTTGAACTTTTGTGCATGAATCCTCATTTGATCTCTTTCATGAGGCATTTGGCAGTCGAGGTCCTCCTTTGCGGGATCCGGCTAAAACAAGTGTTTTGCATAGCCAAAACATCTCACAAATCAACGAACAAAGCTTCGATTGTCTCGTGGTTTGCGAAGCGGCCGCTCGCTTCTTGGCGAGATTGCTTGGGACTGCTCTCGGGCCGGGCGAAGCTGACTTCCGTCTCGGGCGAAGTCGTTGAGATCGCTCAAGCTATGACAGCGATGATTGTATCGCCGCTGGCAGGTACTTGAATCGCTCGCTGGCCGGCGAGTCGGCCCCAACACTTAGCCATTTTTATGTTAATTTTGACCTCGCACTTATAAGTGTATATGTGCTTTGCGCTTGAGTTTCCCTCACGGCATTCAATGTTCATGAGCCAAGTGGATTGCACAAACTGTTTTCCTCTTCTCAAGAGATGCCACTAGTGACCGATGCTCCGCTTCGTCCAAATGCCTCCGTAATTATTGGAAGCGTTAGAACATGGTGATCGTCGTGATTTACGAAGAATGATCACCGACGCCCCACTGACAAAAAATGCCGGATCCACAGAGATAATGAGGAAGTCCAGCTATTTATTTGGGGATTCTGTTGCGGATCCAAAAGCCTTATCTGTTCAGACTGAACCATGGCTGTATGAAGGTGATGGCTCTAATCTTTATTTACCTCCATTTGCCCGGCATCATTCACTCTTGCGGCTGCGCAATTTATCAGTTAAGAGGAATATGTCTTGGAGGTTGACTGAGGATATGGAACGCATACATCGCGATATATTGGTAAAGATGTCGCTCCGTGTTCTAGTGACAAAATTACGCTCGTGCTTTACCCGGGCCTTGTAGGTCATGACAGCACACCTCATAATGAACTGATGGTCAAAGCTGACACCTTGAAGAATCGCTTAGCCAAAATAGGAAGGGAGTTGCCTCCTAAGAAATCTCATCGGTGCTTCGGTTGGGTACATTCTATCACGAATCGATGGTGGACACGATGACACTTACGCTCGATCGATGGAGTCGGAACTCAAAGAAATTGATTATATGTTCCCATCCGTGCTAGCATGTATGGAATTCCTCCTACCAGTATCATTTCCTCGCATTGTCGGAAATCTACAACCCAGATAGCAACACTTTCTGACGAAAAATGGGGAATTGGGTCTACCACTTCATGAAATGATGAAGGTTTCGGTCTTCCAATGGGTGAAGCACCATATCAAGAATATTTTCCTAAATCCATCATTGAAGGAAATGAAAGAGAAGAGATCACCGCTTATGAAATTTCGTGGAGCTAACTTGCCACTATCAAGCCGCAATAGCCACAAGGACGGAAGGCTAGGAGGCTTCCGCAGATTAGTCATAAAACGTGCCGACATTCTATTCCGTAACTTAGAGGATAACGAGGATGTAAGTGAACGTAAACCGCCATTCTTCTCGCCATCAACAAGCCGATTGCAAAGATCAATGCCCAATCCTTCACTACCCCATATGCCGAGGGCAAAATTCCTAAGGGGCGAAGTTTGAGACTTTCTTGTGGCAACTACAAAAGCAGATCAAACCACAAACTCTCTTGGCGGGCTACTTGGCTATCCGTTGAAGAAATGTGTAGTCCGCACCAATCTTCGTGATGCCCCCGCTTTAGAAGTTTTTCCCTACCGTTGAGCCGTCACCGGTCACGCTTTCTCTTCTTCCGCAATGGTGGCAGATATTCATGGTGGACTACTCGATAGTCTCTCGGTTTTCTACATAAGGGCAAAGGGTCTTCTAGCGACATCCCAATCCAAAGTAGAACTACCGTATACTTATTTGATGGCCTCGCTCAGATCATCGCCCAGATCCGATGACGCCCCCGACATAGTAGATTATCAACCGCCTTTATTTACGATATTGGAAGAATGTAAATGGAAAGCTGGTGACAAGCGTCTCTGCCAACTCGTAATTGCCAAGAGTTGGGAATTCTTTAAATGTTTCCGAACTTTTCAGCCGATATGATGACATGCCGGTAGATGCCGCTGGGCCTAGCGAAGTCGAACTATTCGATCTTGGTTGTTTCCGATGGCTAATGAACATTCGACGGTTGCCTGATTTTCCCGTGAAGAATTCTCGCGACATAGAGCCTTATCTCCCATGCCGCTTTCTCCCACAATTGCTATGATCAAATCTACATCGGAATCCAAATCGGGAATGAAGACTCATGGAGGTCTTATTGAGCGTGCCCGCTACCGGTATTGAACATACGGGCACCAATGCCAAGTTCAGTTCTCCCTCGCCGGTAAGCTTCAGATGACTTTTCTATACCGCAAATGGCTCATTGCAGCCATGTTCTAATGGAAGTAGAACATACCAGAGCCTACACCAACCCGTGCTTCCCCAAACGAGCTCGTCCTTCAAAGAAATCAAAAGGCAAGAAGAAGGTCACCCAAGAAGAGAGTGAAGAAGATGAATTTGATTATACAGCCCACACTTCAAGAAGAAGAAACGATCGCTCGCTCAACAGAGGTCCGATTCGAGCTAAGTTGTAGCATCGCCACGCCGCTTCCTCTCCTCAAGAGATGTACCACCAAACCTCTTCTCGTGTTCCACCTCCTCCTCCGCCCTTGAAACGGCCTCGCCAAGGTCGTCTTTACTTATCCCCACCGGATGACAACAGACAGGGAAGAAGAAGAGGTAGAAGAAGAAGTAGCGACCGAGCTTATATACCCGAAGAGAGCTCGTCCATCACCGAATCGCTCATACTCCCGCTTCTATCGCCGGGCAATAATGCATCTAAGAAGGTCGCATAGGCCTCATCGCATCTAAATCCCCAAAATCACCAACTCCTAAGGCGATAGACACCGATTTTCCGCCTAAGAGAAGGTATGACTCATTCATCATCTCGACTTTACCATTTCATCTATGATTATTAATTATTCCATTTTTTCTTATCTCAAGAAGGCGAGGTTCCAAATGAACCTTCTCCTCCAAGAGTGTTCACTTATGATGATCCAACACCTGCTATGGATCGTGATATTCAAGATACCACTACCGGCCGACATTGACGCCCCTTCTTTCAAGGTGTCGCCGCAGTACCACTATTTCATCCGATGGCGACTTAGAATCATGAAAGAGTCTCATTGTTCCTCCACTTATTGCTAACGCTCATATTCTTTTAGAAAAATTCCAAGAAATGAGCAAGCGCTAGCCACCGAGCCAACTCCCCGGTATGAGATTTGAACTTTACTTTTGTTCTCCTTCATTGAATTGAAGCACTAATACATCAGAATCAGTAGTGATGAAAGAGCAGATTGAGGAAGAAGCGCTTCAAAGTGAGAGCTTGATAAATCTACGAACTCCACGAACCGCTCTTGTGTGTACATATATGTTATTATGATTCTCATATATATAGATATGTGTATACTAACACCCGTGAGCGTATTGTTGATGTCACAATGAAAGCCGAGGCCAACGGAGCCCGCATTGAAGAGAATTTCGAGGGTCATTTGAACAAAGCTTCGCCAAATGATCTCTTTCTCTCAATTTGATCCACATCCGATTTCTGAGATGCTATCGAATCTACTCGTATGAATGAGAAGCTAGCTCTTCCGTCAGTACGCGTCTTATCGCCCAAGTCTTGTCAATTTTTTTTAATGGATAATTGACACTTAATGGTTTTCTCACCAGAGGACTCATTACTACTATGAGAACAAACTCCTCGGGTCTCAGATTTGGAGATTCAACCCCTTGTTCTCCTACGAGTCCATCATTGTATCCATCGCTGGTGAGTCCGCTTTGTTCAACCTCGACCACCAACTACTCAAGCCAACTCGACCGCTTCGTGGTTCACGACTAACAACCAACTATGGAGCAAACAACTCAAATTGAAGGCTCTATTATTCACCCAGACCACCGCTATCCAACCTGAAATTGAATCAACTTCGTGGTTCCCTCAAGCCGAATTGATGAGTGTAGAAACAACACTTGCCGGAGGATCTTCTAGCCGCATTTCCAGATATCTTCCAATTTTGTTTCTCATGAAAGTTCAAGCATGTAAGACTTAAAAACTAACATTTCTTCTTCTACGCTTCTTCAAGATATGACACTTATCAGGCGCTGATGTCTGATGATGATCCGGAGAAGGCGGTGATAAACGCGAGCTCGAAGGGTTCATCTTTCATCAAGAATGTTATCGAAAGTCACAACCAAGGGCTTCTCTTAGTTCTTTCAAACGCTTGATCGACGCGGCCCATAAGGGAAGAGGGCTTGATTTAGCGGACTCTATCACGTAAGACTTAGCTCAATTAGAGCAAAATTAGGAGAGCTTCAGAAACTACGGTCCGAAGGTGCTTCTTCTTACATCTCTTCTCGGGTTGAATCCATCATGCAAGCTCGAGAGGTTGCTTAAAGGTCAGCCAAGAAGAGCTACAACAAGTGCAAGCCCAATCAACGCGATAAGGGCCACTCAAGATAGGCGGAATGAGGTCAATGCCTAATTGATCCGCTCAGAGGCTAAAATCTTGAAATTGCTCACCAAGAAGGCTTTGAAGATGTCAAGAGGCTCACGCCTTTGAAGGTCGACTTGGCACCAGAAGACTCGCCAAAATTAGCCGAGCAATTGAAGGCATCCGATGAGAGATTCATTGAATCGATCGAAAGATCATTCAACTTCTAACTATTAATGATGCTTCTAGAGTCCTTCTCGAAGGAATTGAACAAGAATACTGTGATCGAAGCTGAGTCGGAAGAACAGATCCGCCACACAATTCTCCCATAGGACACTTTTGATCTTTGTTTAGTCGACAATGTATTTTAAACCCCATCATTTATGAAATAAAATTTACTTTTGTCAACTTTTATTACGCTTCTTTATTCTCGCTTTGAACTAATGGATATAACCTTAATAGGATTTTGGCAAACCCTCACCATCAACGGATTTGATATGCCTTTACCAATTACCGCTTGAATTGGGCTAGCATGTAGATTATCTAAGTCCGCTCTACATATAACGTTGTGCTAAAAGAATAAATTCTCTCAGACTTTGTACTACGATATTGAATAACGAGGCTTTATCAATTATCACTGAATTGACTACCCGGCGGCGGTGTTAGACGACTTATTCCCCATTTATGACAGAAGAACACCTACTACGCATAAATAGGCGAGATTTAATATAATCTATGTAATAAATACATAAACTTTTAGAATTGTGTCTTCTCTTGGGGCTTAAAACGAACCCTTTGTGTCTTCTTGAGTCAAAACGAACCCATTGTGTTTTCTCTGGGGCTTAAAACGAACCCGCTTGTGTCTTCGGGGCTTAAAACGAACCCATTGTGTTTTCTCTTGGGGCTAAAACGAACCCATTGTGTCTTCGGGGCTTAAAACGAACCCATTGTGTTTTCTCTTGGGGCTTAAAACGAACCCTTTGTGTCTTCTCTTGGGGCTTAAAACGAACCCTTTGTGTCTTCTCTTGGGGCTTAAAACGAACCCTTTGTGTCTTCTCTTGGGGCTTAAAACGAACCCATTGTGTCTTCTCTTGGGGCTTAAAACGAACCCTTTGTGTCTTCTCTTGGGGCTTAAAACGAACCCCGCTTCATGAAAGAAATTAATAATAGGTGTTAATATTATCGGTGGCTTCAATCATTTAAGATTTTCACCTAATGAGAGCTTAATGAATGTGACTGCTCACAAGTCAAATCATTCAATATCGCTAAAACGGATTATCCTCAATATATTAGGGATAATATATCTTCGTGAACTTTCCGCTAATTGGCATCATTAACTTGTCACCATCTTGAGTGATCTTTATATGCTCCATTTGAGTAGACCGACAATTATAAACGGTCCTTCCCATTTAGGCCGAATTTGCCTTTCTTCTTGAATTGAGAATCATCGTCGCCGGACGGCGAAAGTACCAAATCTCCTTCCTTGAAACTCCGATGCCTGACTTTCTTGTTAAAGGCTTTGGAAATTCGCTTGGTATAGCTCAACTGTTGTTGAGCTCCTGCCGCTTCGCCTAACACCTCAAGCTCTTCAAGACGCTTTTGATGTTGCTCGCCGCTGTCATCCCTATCGCAAGGGCTACAACGGTGACGGAATTTGTATCTCTAAAGGCAAAACAGCCTTCACATCCGTGATACTAAGGAATATGGTGTGAATCCCGCTGTTCGAATCAGAAAGGATATGCCCAAAGAGCTTCACCAAGCTTATCATCCCAATCGCTATTAGTTTTGACTAGCTTTGCTAAGATTTTAATGATAGTCTTATTAAAGGCTTCAAATAAACCATTTAAGGTGGATTATAAGCCGGATCTAAATGTCTTGTATTCGAACTTGCCGCAGACCGACGGTATACGCCGATGAACTGAGGACCATTGTCATGCAACAATTGCCTCGAACACCATATCGATAGATAATATGGTGTTTAATGAATTTGATGACGCGACTCGCTTTGACTTTGAGTGGAATTGCTTCACCATTTAGAGAAGTAGTCAGAATTGCCAAAATAAAGCGCATCACCTTTGCCGACGGGAATATGGGTCCTACCACATCCATTCCCCATGTTTCAAACGCCAAGAAGTAGCCGACGGGTGAGATCTTCGGTGGTCGATGCATGTAATTTGCATGTATTTGACACGCATGACATCGCTCGCGATATTCAATTGCATCTCTAATCATGGTCTACCAATAATAGCCTAACCTTCTTAGTCTATCTCCCAGCCTTAGGACCAGTTGATGCGCGACGCAGTGCCGCCATGTGCTTCTTTAGTGCCTCTTCCGCTTCCTTGGTCGAAAGACATCGAGTAACAATCCATCATATGTACGACGATAAAGTGTTCGAGATGTCACAGTAGTCTTCCTGCTCTTCTTCTGATAGATTCCTTTCTTTATATCTTCCTGCAAAAATACCGCGTAAGACATAATCTATAATAGGAAAGCGCCAATCTCAAGTTCGAGTCCCTGAAGTAGCATGTGTTTCCTTGACATCCAAAATATATTCTCGTATGAAAAGTTGGTGTGTCCTCACAAAGGATCTAATTGTTCTCTTTGAGGGGCGCCAATGAAACAGCCTGCCGCCAATGCATCGATAAGCTGCCAAGCCGCGGTATATATTCGATGAAGAAACTTTTGAATGATTCTCGCCATCTCTATTGCCGCTTCATGATATGGGATCAACCGATTTCTAACTTCATAGTCTCCACTTAATTTGCTTAACTATGAGTTGAGAATCCTCAACGCTTCGAGATATTCGACTTCGCAAAACCGAGTCCAATAAGTAATGCATTGTACCGCCACATTATTAGAGCACGGTTCACCAAGGAATAAGCTCGATCACGCATTTCTCGGGAAACTAAGACAACTACTCCAGCAGAAATCTTAGAACATCCAGAGCACTCGCCACATTGGTTGCGCTGACGCCCACGAAGTATAATTGCCACACATATTCATGAGAAGTGTGATTGACCTCATAGGTTTCACGTGTAAATCTTCATAAAGTATAGCTTTATCGCTAACGTCGCTACGCTAGAAGATCACAAATCGCTTGTCCCTTCACCGACTTCGCTTGAAGTGGATGTCGATAGTAAAGGAGTAATGCCCATCTCGCTAATCGCCAATTCAAAGAAGCCGGTTGTGTCATGAATACTCGAATTGGGTTAACATCCGAGATGACATGTATCGCTCATTCAACCGTAATGACGATTTTGAGTGCAAATACCAAAGCTAGGTATTTTCTATATCGATATCGATTCAGCGCCACCATTGTCCGACTTAAATAATATACCGCTTGTTCGCGGACTCGTATCATCATCTTGTGCTAATAAAGCACTTAATGAATGGTTGGTCGCCCGACATAAATCAAGAACGCTTCCGATTTCAAGTGCGACGAGAACAGAGGATTTGATAAATATATTTTAATATCTTCAAAAGCCTTCCGACAAGCATCATCCCAAACTAATGAAACACCCTTCTTAGCTTGGAGAACGGCCGACACTTGCCCGCAAGGTTCAAATAAACCGCCTATGTAAGCCAATCTTCCTTGCAACCCTCTCGAAGTTCTTTGAGATTCTTCGGGTTGTAACTCATTAATCGCCTTCACCTTGTCCCGATCAATATGAATTCCTTTGACGTGACGACAAAACCAAGGAATTTACCACCGCCATTCCTGTGAATGACTTAGTTGGATTCATCTTCAATTGATGACCCCGCATAAGTTCAAATACCGCCCCGAGATCTTTAATATGATCGCTTTATCCCGCTTTTCACTACTAAATCGCCAACATAACATTCGACGGTCTTTCTTAGATGATCTTCAAAATATTTGTCATTGCCCGCTGATAAGTAGCTCCCGCTTCGCACTCAAAGGGCATAACGGTATAACAAAAGATGCCGAGAGGCGCCCAAATGAGGTATGTTTTCATCGCCGATGCATCTTGATTTGATTATATCCAGAATCCGCCCATAAATGACATTCTTTCAAACCCACACGATATCTATGATGACGCTCGTGATGGGGAGGAAAGTCATCTTTAGGGCATGCCAAGTTTAGATCTCTCAAATCGATGTGAAACTCTAATTGTCCCATTCTTTTAGAACAGAACAATATTTATGCACTAACTGATGTTGCTCTTCCCTCGATAAAGCCCGATTTTATGAGTTTAACTTCAGCCACGATCGCTTCCATAATTTATGGACTAAATCTTCGCCAAGTTGTTGTTTCACGTGTTTAGATTCCGCTTGATATTAAGTCGATGCACCGCTACTCGATCAAGCCTGCATGTCTTCATAATTCCGTGCTAATACATCAATATATTCCTAATAAGAGAAATCAATTCTTTTTCTTCCTCGAGGAAGACTACTACTCACTAATATGGGTTTCCATTATCTTCATCACCCATATTAACTTGAACAACCGCGATCTTCTGTGAGGTGGTTCTCTTTGTTCAAACCTATCTCCTACTGAACATTCAGATGGAAAGTCCAAGGGTCTTCCCATTCTCGTAAATAATCATCTTCTTCGATCGCGGGACTTATTGTGGTCATATTGGACATTAGCCCCTTGAACACTTCACCAAGACTAAAAACTAATCCAAGTCGAAGAATCACGAAGCCATGATCATCAATTTGCCAACAAAGATTCGCCGAGGATGAAGAAACATAGCCTGCACTTTATATTCATAATAACGACGGGCTTTCCTAACATGAGAGGGTCGAAGGACCGACCAACCGGCCAAGACCAGCCCGTAGCGGTTATATCCCCATTTCTTCATGTAATGGTGCTTGTGAGCTATATTTGGAAAATGTTTGCACTGATCGTCAATATCTTCGATTCCTCACAATAATCTTGTGGTGGAGATTTTCTTCCTTTTCCAAAGATTGTTTGCTTTGCATCTTTCAAAGGAAGGAGGAATGTTGATCCCTAACTTTGAAGGCATTTCTTCACCGTTCAATGACGAGCGTACATGCACATCATGATCCCTGCATAATACCTCGTGACATAAGATCAACACTATGTACATACTCTAAATCGCCATTTATTATATGTTCATCGGCAAGTCGCTGCTACATAACTTTCTCCGACGATTCAAATTCACAAGATCGACATAAGAGGTTCGATGTCATTAAATACAAAGTTTCCATCAATCGAGTCCCGCCTCGTAGACGCCTTTCATTACCGCTGTCCGACTATGGGCCGATGGTTCAAGATCGGATTCAAAGACCATACAAAAGAGAGTCGAAAATAATTTTCTAACCCCTTAAATGGTTGCTTATCCACGCATCATCGCCTTGACTACACATTATCGCATACATACTTCAAGCATGTAATGTGGATGGGACTATAAGGCTACCGTGGATCCAAGGTCAATCTAATAGTAGATTATAAGTCTCTCGTGACGATTACATAACATGTAACCTCGCATTTGAGATCTCCAAGTCGGCACTTTATCCGATTTTACCCAAAGGTCCGGACCACGGTATTAAATCCATAAATCACCGCGTCAGAAGCCAACTTGCTAGCGGAATTCCAAGATGATACATCAACCGAGTGGCATAATGCCGACCGCATCCGTGATCAACTTGAATCCCGCTGATGTTAATCGAGCCAATGTACCCAAAGGAAGTATAATGGTCGCCATGCTTCGAATTTTTCACCCGATATCCTCTCGCAAAGGTTATGCAAGGAAATTGTGTTGCCGCTAAGTTGCGTGTTCGGTCTTCTCCGAACCGCTTGACTTGAGTGATAAAGCTCAATCGCCTAACGCTTCCTCGTAAGGCTTCTAGTCTCTTTAGAAAGACGTAGTAACTCATAAAGAGTTATCCTCGCTGAATGTCACAACCGGGTCATAACGCCGAAACGATGATGAGCCGAACTTTCGTTTGTCCTCCTAATCGGATGATTAACCGGATCGCCGGACTTGCACCTCTTGAGGTCGCTTATCTTCCGCCATTGTATCCTCTTTGGCTACTTCCGCTGTTGCCGACTTTCGTGTTGTGTTGGTGGAGTCATTGCCACCCCCAGCCCAAGAGTTTTGGCATTCGACCGGAATTCTGGTATTGATAACTCAATTTATGCCCACTTCGTAGCATAAGCTAGGTTACTCGCCACAGAACTTCATGTTCATTTTCATGACTAAAGAATTGAGCTTTTTCGCCACCCTCTTCCTAATTGCCGAAATATGAGCACACAGCTTGCCTTTTTATTGACTTCCGCGGTTGAAGAAGACCCCGCCCATTGCTCATCTTGAATAAGATCCGATGAATCCAAAGTACTTCGCCATTAGAGTGGTATGATACCAACCCTTTCTCGACGCTGCCTATGTGGATCATCATTGACCGCTTTGACTTTAACCTCGTGGACAATCTTCTCAGAATATGGCATGGGTAGTAGAGATCCAAAGTTGATGGCCACCATATTTGAACCAACTTTCTCCTTCTTCGCTATGATTCCTCAAGATCGATTAGAGCTTGAATTTTGTCTTTAAGAACAAAACAACTCTTGGTCGATGATGGACCCTTCCGTGGTACGCACAAGATTGGGATCTCGAGGTCTTGTTAGCCTCTTCTTGATTTGTGATTGGAGGCAATTTGATCTTGTTGTTATCCAAGAGGTATTTGAAGATAATTGGCACTTCTTCCTCTTTGAAAGTATAGCTCTTTTGGAACCTAGCATCCGGAGCCTCTCGCAATTCTTGAGGTTTTGTTGAAATCTCAATCGCGGTTGCCAGAAGCTTGTTGTTGCTTGGAATGCCCGATTTGCTTCAACAAAGATTAGCTTGCGCCTTTCCTTTGCCACCAGGCACAAAATTCGCTTTGAGGGAACCGCTAGGGTTCACCTTCATTCTTCTTTTCTCCCCGATGAACCGCTCCGCTTCTTCACCATTGAGTTTCAATTCCTTCCAAGTGGTTGGTGGTGTAACCCCATGACTTCCAACAATTCTATAGAAAGATTGTTGTGGCAAGTCTTCAATATAAACTCTTCAAGAATTGGATCTCTCGCACTATAGCTTTATTAAGGAAACGCTTGACTAAGGTGTCAATTGTCTCCCACCTTTTGTTTCTCATCTAGAGAGTTCCAATGGAAACTTCAGGTCATCATCAAAGAAATTACCGAAGAAAGAGCTTTCCATGTCGCTCCAACAGCTAATGCTCCCAGCCTTTGAGTCTTCGATACCAATCGGAAGGCAGCCGGCGGGTACCCGATTTAATGACCGAATCATCAAAGGCTCATTTCCGAGATCACCCCAAGTGAGATTTGAAATAAATCAAGTGTTGTGTAGGCTAACCCTCCCGCCAAAAGGTGTGAAATTAATCAAACCTAATTTCAAGGTAAGGGATTGAATCCCACTCTCTCGATATGGACACGAATTCGGCTTCTTAACCTCCCCGAAAGCCATTAAAGCATTAATTTTGCCTTCAAGCTCCTTCATCTTTTCATTTTCATCCTCGCTTGTTTTGGATGATTCCTAGTAAGAGGAATTGGAATACTCCCTGGGTAGCTTAACACCTTTTCTTAGGAGGTTTATCGGCATAAATGTGTTCATCTATCTCCAATCGCTCTCGACATTATGGGTATCAAGATTGATAGCTTTACTCGCTGACTAGATCCGTGTCGCTGACTAGATCCAGCCGTTGACTAGACCCGTGTTGTGCAACCGCAGGGTTTGCAATTCCTCATCTGCTGCATAGCTAGCTCCATCTCTCGTTTCATTTCACCTTTAAGCTCTCTTTGCTTGGCTAAGGCTTCTTGTAACATTTGAGCCGTGACATCGAGTAATGGTAAAAGCTCCTCCTATGGTGACGACTCATACTTGAAACAAGATCGCTCAAGCTATTGTCGAAAGCAGGCCGAAATTTCATCTTCTGATGAATCTCCTTCATGCATTCTTCTATAGTCAATGCCGCGAGCTCGCGAATTGCAATCGACATTCTCGAAACTGACCCGACTTTTCCTCCGTGAGTGAAGTCCGATCTTCATCAATCTCTGCTTCCCTTTGTTTACCATGTTAATAGTAACTTCGTGAAGTTCGCCGGTTCGATGGTAGATTTTCTTTCTTCGGGTCGCCTTTGACTGCTGAGTCTTCCTCGCTATCGTGGAAAGCCTCTCGGTCAAGCTCTTTGTGGTTGAGCATTTGATTCGTAAATGCACATCCCGACAAGAACGCCTTGATTAATTGTGCACACTAACAAGAACAATTTATTTCATCAATCGCTTCTTCTTGTGTTGCCACCTCCACCTGATGGCATAGTTGATATGGTTTGTCACCCCAAGTATAACGCTGTTCTTTAACCGAGGACACGCTTTTGGGGATGTCGCCATTTGACCTGGAGACAACTTCCGCCGCTATTTCATCATCTCAAGTTGCTTCAGCATGAATTACCGTGGTTTGATCATTTTTGTGACTTTGCGAAGTCACTTTGTTTCTCCAAAGAGCCTCGCGGACCCTTAGGATGCTCAAACGAGATGCATAAGAACTCTTGAGGCTTCATGGTCCCGCTTTGCTCAGACATTGTTGTGTGCGTGTTGAATGACTCAAACGTCCCGACTTTGGACCAAGACGATCAACATCCGGCCGGGATTCGCTGCTGGTATATTGCCGTAAGAAGTGGATCAAGAGGAGGAAAAGTGCATTTTCCGCTAAGGCATGAAGCACCGCCGCCGTTGACGCAGGTAAGTTACACCGCTCACCGGCGCGAGAGATAAGCGCATACCGCCTCGCATGGCGTGGGCAAATTAGGTCGCTCGCCGGGCGCCGAGATGTCAATCGCTCTACCGAAGACTAGCGGCGAGGCAACCTCCGGCCGCATTTTGACGCCGACTTTGGAACCCAAATTTTGTGATTTTGGGTCGATTCCCCGTTGATTTCAACTCCCCGCTTTGCTAACAATGGCACGCATGAGCAACGCAACGGGCGCTTTTGGGCAGCCCTTCTGTCAATCGGGTCCTTTTGACGAACCCATTCTTCCTGGGAGGAGTGTTGAGGGGCTGAAGTTGAGGCATCATAGATTGCCGACGCTTCATCACGGAGTTCAGATTGTAATGAACTCCGCCTCGCTGATTCCATGGCCTTAGCAAGTTGTCGCCATCTTTGACGCCGTTTTGACGAGCCCTTCGGCCAAAGCGTTGAGATCTTGTTGAATGACTCCTTCTTCTAAAAGAGTCAACTTTGAGAGCCCCGCTTTGAGATTCGCCGGGTGTTGTTGTCGGGAAACGCCTCGCTGAGATTCATTGCGCCCCAAATTAATCTAACCTCCTTCTTTGGAGATGAAATCCTCGATGCTTGCGGGCGAGGAGGACTTTGATGAAGAAGAGGAGAGATATTCCTAACTTGGCTTGATCGAAGAAATAATCCACCATCGACCATGAGGTCGGCTTGATCGCCGCAGGTATTACACAACGCATCTCGCTCGAGACCGCTGGCTTCACTGGTCGCCATCGTTTGGGTCGAAGTTGATTCCATTGCAAAACTTGAGAAAATTTACACTTTTATTTTCGCTACAAAGAATTTAGATAACTTTCTTACAAACTCGAACAAAAGATACTACAAGTGTAGATCTCCTGCTTTTTGTGGGACTTTTCCTCCGTCTGGACGCAGAACCGTGGACCACCGGCAAATGACATCGTCAATCGATCGTTTAGTTGATTGCGCAAAGGAAACAAGAACTTCAAGAAATATCTTAGCAAAGTAAGATATCTACTCTTCCCAAGAATTAAGGCAAAACTTAATCTCGAGGAATCTCCGCTTGGACCGTGTTCTTGAACTTTGAAGCTTGGATTCTCTCTCCTTACAAAAGCTCATTTTGTTTGATCTCTCGACACAAATGCCGCATCCCTTGCCCAAGTGGATGTAGGGGGTATTTATAGTCCTTGGGAACGTGTCTCAAGAAACAAGTCATAAGTGCTCCACATTTGCAAGCAGCCGGTACCGAAGCCGCTATGCCGCTTCGCCACCGGGCGGTATACGGTCTCGCCAAGGGCGGTAGGTATGGGTCGCCTTCACGACCGGCGAGGCGTTGTCGCCCCTTCACCGTTGTAACGGTTTCACGGGCTTTAAGGCACGATTAAATGCTCTAAAATCACTTAGTGGGCGATTTTCGCCGCGGTAAATCACATTAAAGTGTCCGAACGCTCTCTCGCATTGATAAAGTCAAGTGGGCCCCACCAAAGATTAATTTAGACCCTAAGAGAGCTCGCTTCAGTATCCCTGGTGTTCGCTTTTTGCGAGACAGGTGCCTCGCTTATAGCGAGACACATCAAGGTGTTCTCGCCGCGAGTGGCATTAACATAAGTAAAGTCTTCGCTAACGGCCGAGACACACAAGTGTCTCGCTGCGGCAGGTACAGCATGCCGCCGTCACGGTTCTCATACCGGTATGGCACAAGTGTTCGCTAGCGCCAGACATCAAGGTGTTCGCGGCGAGATTAGAAACGAAGTGTCTCGCGACAGAAGCAGACACAATCTCCCCATGTGTTGACTTCTTGAGATTTCGACGACGTTGTCCTTCGATCTTCTCATGATTTAGTCATATTTGAGGTTCTTCAGCAATTTTGATGCCTACTGTGCCCGACTTCACTCGATGAACCCTTAGGCTCTGCTTGTTCCGAAGTTGCCGCGGCAGTGATCAAGGTACTTTTATTGCCTAATAATCCCCTACAAAGTTTGCGACCAATGTGGTCGAAATGTGGTCCGAACACTTTGGATATAAGAACTCGCAAAATGGTCGCCGCGCGCGCACGAGCTGGTGGAACTTTCTAACTCCTGCAGTTGAGTTCTTCACCGCAGCCTAATGATCGCCTCTTTAGGATTTTTAGCAAACCCCCGCCTATCAACGGATTTGATGTGCCTTTACCGACACCGCTTGAATCGGCTAGCATGCGGATTGTCTAAGTCCGCCCCATGTAATAACGCTGTGCTAAGAGAGTTAACTCTTAGTGCAGGCATGTGGAATAATGAGGCTTTGTCTTTTTCACGAATAGACTACCCACACGTGTTAGACGAGACTAATCTCAATGGGGACCGAGATAAAATCCCCTATGCCGAGAGGCATAGGTCGATTGTTTTAATACTTGGTTTACAAGGAAGTGGATTGACGGCGTGTAGACTCACATCTTCTCTTGGGCGAAGAGCGAAGACCGCTTGTATTCTCTTAGAGGCAAGAGCGAACCACCTTTGTCTTCTCTTGGGGCTAAAACGAACCCGTTGTGTCTTCTCTTGGGGCGAAGACGAGAACCCGAGAATAGTGGCATCGCATGGTAGGCCACTACTCACGGTGTTCTAAATATATTAGAATGCTTCGGAAAAGGATCAGGCGTTCAAAGACATTTGAGTATGACGACTTGATCGACAACGCCATTTGCGGGAATGGCGGTCGCGGACTATCGAGGTATTTGTTAACATGAGCGATTATGTGGACCACCATCTATTGGCGATTCCGGAGAAATTTGTCGAAGTTGATTGTTAACCCGACAAGAATTTGTTAACGTCCGGGCCACTTTGAGGACCCACCATCCTATTGACGAGGATTGAGGGGAATTTGTCGAGTTAGTTGCAATCTGGGCAACTTTACGGGGATGACCCACCATCCTATTGACGAGGATTGAGGGGAATTTGTCGAGGTGTGATATTAACATGGCCGGTTGTATACATCGGGCGACTTTGAGGACACATCTATTGAAGAGGATTGGTAAGTTGATTTGTCGAGGTGTAATATTAACATATTTGGATTGTCGCGTCGGGAGGCGACTTTGAGGACTACCATCCCATTAAAGAGGATTGGTGTTGATTTGTCGAGGTTTAATATTAACATGGCTTGATGGTGGTTCCGTCATCCATTGGGAGGATCGACAAAGGAAATCTGGAGGAACTATCGGAGGTGATTGTTAACATGATAGTTTTGGGGACATGCATCTATTGAGGAGGATTGGTGAGGGAATTTGAGGAAATTAGTTATCGGATGTATTTGTTAACATGATAACTTAGTGGAGTTTGAAAGAAGACTACGGGTAGTACTTCTTTTGAAATTTACCGTCGGATCTTTGGTCCTCCGTGATTGATGCATATAAGCCTCACGATCATCTTTGGCCAAATGTAGCCAAGTCTTCCGCGATCGATCCTTAGCTTGGTTCAGAGTTGGCGAACTCCGCGGGAATGCCATCGAGGGGCTTACTTGAAAAGAGTTTTGATGAGGAAGTGGTCGCCACCAAGGTATCTTGGTCGCCACCTCCTCAAATTCAAATAGCTCTTGACTTCCATGCGCAGCTTGAGCCGCAGCTCTCGACTTGTTCTCCTGGCGGGTTAAGTCTTTCCACGAGCGAGCTACGACAGCATATATATTAGACAAAATGTTGATGGAGAGATTATTAGGCACATCTGATGAGAGTGGCCTCGAATCGATCACGAACGCAGCGGCGGCCGGTTCACGAATCTCTTGACAAAGTTGCTACGGTTCTTTCCTCCTGCCTTTTCTGACTAGCGGGGTTGCCATAGATACTCTGTGTCATCGTCGAAATCGGCCATGAAGAAACCTTTCCATGTCCTTCCGGCAAGTGATGGACCCGGTTCCAATCTGCGAAACCATTCAAAAGCAACCCCTTGAGGGTGCCAATGAATACTTAGAGTCATAATGGGATCATTTTCCATTATACGTGTCGGTTCTTTGAAAAGTAGTAAATGTGTTGGGTAGGAGAACCCTTGCCATCGAGCTGCGGGGAGGTCGGTGGCTCGAACTTTTCTGGGTAGGAGGCAGTATCCCATTCAATTGGGTATGAAGTGCGGCCCTGACTCCTTAAAGCGCCCTTGGAGCTTGAGGGCATCAAGCCGCTTTTGGAAATCATGTAACTTATGATCTCGGCTCTTTTGTGCGTGGGTTCGACTCTACTTCGAGATGACCGCGAGTGGACATCACGATCTTCTTCATAGCCTTCATGCTTTGATTTGGAACCTCCCTCGTCTACTTTCTTCTTCAGAAGCGAGCTTCTCCATCATTATCTCTAAGTCGATAGACTCTTATTGTGCAAAAATAAGAGCTTGTTGCTCTTCGATCTTCTTTACCATCTCTTCCTCTTTATCACCATGAGGACGCCGGCTTGATCACTTAGATCGCTAGTTTGAAGGTTGAGATGTGGCCATGCCGAGTTCTCGATTCTTCATGGGTACCGCCACTCAATTGTCGGTAGTCAAATGGAATTGTTGTTCGGGTACTAATACGGTGCGCCGGTAAATGCCTTGACTATCGCTAGCTCGTGAACCCTCGGGAATATTCAGATCGATGATTCATGACTATCTCTTGAGTTTTGCTTCGCTTCTCCCAACCATATTGATAGTCACCGAGAATGGCCATTGCGCTGCCTCTCGGGTAACGAAACCACTTTCATCTAGTTAATGGCCTGATAGTCGCTCAAGACCGCTATTTGTGTATCGGCGGGCACGAGCAAACATTGCGTAGACGAAGTTTCACAACAGCATAAGTGGATCGATTTGATCCATATCGCTTCATGTTAGATAATCACGAGATCGACGGGGTACCCCGCTGATTCTAAAATCGAAGCCGCAAGCCGACCCTCCGATAGAGGTTGGTGAGCTTGGCGAGGTCATCTTCTTGTTCGATTTTACATGAGGCTCATTGTCCGGACGCAGGTTCGCCTCAGCTTCAAGGGAACCTCGTGGTTGAAAATGAGGTTCGCTGTGGGGACGATGTTCATCTTGCCTCGAATGAACTCCTAGTTGAAGGCGCAGGTTCAAGTATTTGGGGTACTAATATGAGGTTCATTATGTTCCTCATCAGCATCGCACCCCATTGTTTGACGCACTTTGGACGATAGTGGAATCGGCCGAACGAGACCGAAGCTAGAGCCTTCGCGAAGCTTGTTTCGCCGACGCTGTTGCTTGGCACGCCTTGAGAGGACCGTTAGAAGGTCCCGCCATACAAAGGAGCGAGGCTCACGGGAAGCCGAGCTTGACTAGTGGCATCTCGGTTGGTTTGGGCCGCTTAACAACCCACTTCTTAGCCTGCGGTTAACTTTGGAGCCTCGCCTTGAGAGATCTGAGGCTGGCTCGAGGTTCGGCCGAGAGATCTCAAGTGGCCAGGGCTGAAGTCTCATACGAGACTCGACGACACTTACAGCGTCTTCACAGGCTCGATGCCCCGTGAGGAGAGGAATTCCTCATACTTACTTTGATCGAACTCACGACCAAGGTTTGAACTCGTTCCAATTGCAATCTTTGTCTCGATTGCGCTACCACCACCATCGGAAGAACGGCCGCTCCCCATCGTGGTTCTTCTTAGGATCAAAAGTTTTGTTTGATTGGCTTTGAAAAGGTTACAATCACACTCTCTCGACATGCAGGAAGAGAAGGTTGATTTGACTTCTTTGTTATGTGGGTTCTGGTAGCAAAGGATGCTTCCTCGATGCTCACGCCGAGATTGCTTCCGCTGACGCATCGTAACAAGGTTGCTAATGATCTTAAGATTGTGAATGATCTTTGCTCCTTTGTTAGCTTCGCCTAAATCTCTCCGCGGCCCCCTCCTTCATAGTCGCCAAGGCTATTTATAAGGTTTTAGGCATGTAATCACCACCCCCATCGCGGGAATGTGGCTCCTTATTATCACCGTTGATGGGTTAAAGTCGTGGGAACGGGTCGACGGGCATTTTGGTTGAGTATGGATGAGCCGAAGCCACGCATGGGAGAACCTCGATGATGGTCGAAGCCATCGCTGAGGCGTAACCTCGTGATGATCGGTTGGCCACAGACGGTTTTATCTCGATTGATGTCGAAGCCATTGCGGGTGAACCTCGTTGAATATCGAAGCCACAGAGGCTAACCTCGATTGAATATCGAACCTCGGTTGAATGTCGAGATTCACCGTAGGTGAACCTCGGTTGAATATCGAACCTCGGTTGAATATCGAACCTCGGTTGAATATCGAACCTCGGTTGAATGTCGAGATTCATCGCTGTAGGTGAACCTCGGTTGAATATCGAACCTCGGTTGAATGTCGATTCACCGGCAGAGGTGAACTCGCTGAATATCGAACCTCGGTTGAATATCGAACCTCGGTTGAATATCGAACCTCGGTTGAATGTCGAGATTCACCGTAGGTGAACCTCGGTTGAATATCGAACCTCGGTTGAATGTCGAGATTCACCGCCAGGTGAACTCGCTGAATATCGAACCTCGGTTGAATATCGAACCTCGGTTGAATATCGAACCTCGGTTGAATGTCGAGATTCATCGCTGTAGGTGAACCTCGGTTGAATATCGAACCTCGGTTGAATATCGAACCTCGGTTGAAAGTTGAGTCGAGCCTGCCGAGGCAAAATCTCGATGAAGATCGAAGCCCAGGTGGGCTTAACCTCATATGAATGTCGAGCCACGCTGTATTAACCTCCTCTTTTAATGGAGCCTTGCGCTTTGCAAATTCTCATATTTGAGTAAGCCTCAACATTCTTTTGTCTCTTAGCATTTTTAATGCTTACAAAGCCAACCAAACCAACCCGGCGGGTTCGCTTGTTCGACATTTTGCCCAATTCCTTCCGCTTGAGAGATATCAAAGACTTTGTCTATTTTGTAAAGTCAAGCATTCGTGAACTTAACCTCGTGGGCCTCGACTTCACTCGATGAACTCAGGCTCTTTGCTTGTTCCGAAGTTGTCAAGGTGGATCAAGGTAATTTTATTGCCTACACTCATGTGTATAGTTAGTGTTAGAATAAAGGGGAAAAATTAAGACGAGAATGTGACCTTGTTAGAGTTAATTGTCGCCAAAAAATTGGTTCGAAGTCGTTGTGTGTCCTAAACACTCAAATTAAAACAAGATCTCGCCTACTTCGTGCAAGGATCCCAAAGTCAAATAGCTTACAGAATAGTGATTGAGTGTACTTGTGTGTACCCAACCGCACTCTCCACGCATCATCTTTATCAAGTTCAGCACTAGGCTACTCTCCTGCCTCCAGACAATATTGGACTCAAACCGCACTACAAATTCTAGAGGATAGCCGAGAACTTGTATCTTCGGTGTTGAGTAGAGAGCTTTATATATGTCTCTCGACATAGCCCAAGAGTTGTCACCCATTAATGAAAGCAACACAAAGGTCAAGTCGCTACACTCACTCAACCCACTATACCATTAACTGTTTGTTTAATGAGCCCATTGCGCACACCATGATAGTGGACACATTTGCTTAGTGAGCAACTTGTTTTAGTAGTCCTAACTTCATCCTCAATCCTGATGAATCTTCAAGTCTCCGCTAACAACAAGCTTGTGTCTTCTTCCTATGAATGTCTCAAGGAGAAAGGCATCTAAGAAGAAGGGAGTTTGTTAACAATGGCAGCATGCATGAAGGTCTCAGAGAGCTTGACCTTTCATCTTTTAACTTCATGACAGTTTTCAAGCTACTTGAGTTGACGAAACCTCTTTGTCATATTCAAAGTTGAGGTTGAGGAACTTGTTGATGAGGTATATTTTAAAAAGCTCCTCATCTTTGTATTGTTGTCCTGCACTCCTGCATGTCATTCAGAGAGCTTGGTGGTGTAAACATTTGCAAGGTGGTCAAGACAATTGAGGAGATAACTCCTACAAAAGGCATCGCAATAGCCCCATTGTTTTGCCGATTATGTCATCCTCCCTGAACGCTGACTTGTCTTCTGAGATAACATAATAAATTTTTAGGAGTTACATCCTAAAGATTACCTTTTGTCACCATGCATTAAAGTTGGTTCCATGGAAGCCTCGAGTTTCACGCATAGTTCTTGATAAACTTTTTACAAAAACTTTAACAGTTAGATGACCATGTTAACAAATCCAAGCAAACTTCATGAACCTCCAAATTATAAAGAGTATTTGGTAAATCACTATTTGAGCAAATTCTAGATTTTCATAAGTGATAGTAACAATATTAACTAATCACATTACAGTTGAGAGGACACCACTTTGAGCGTGTTGCAATCACATTGTTGTAAATGATTGCTTGTGGACCAAGAGCTCCTATTAAACAAAGGAAAAAGTAAATATTTCCATCTATCGACTCTTTGAAAAAGAAAAAAAATGCAAACTGGTCTTTGGTGTTAAGAACTTTTTAAGACTTTTAAATAACATTTTAAGTATTTTTAATGAAAATATAATACCTTTTTCTCTTTTATATAGAAAGAAAAATCGGTGGAATTCTTGAAGGCATAGAAAAATGATATGTGCCATATCATAAATATTCACATGTCTCTTTATCCTATCGGAAAATGACACATAGATATCTAATCTTATATACAATTAAGAATTCTAATAAAATTAAAACTATTCATAGTTAGAAAGTTCTAATACCTAAATATTTTGTAATCCTTATCGATTATAACTATCAATAATTAAAAAAATCTTATAATTATATATTTAAATATAGAAATTAAAGAAAAACTTATGTAAAGAGCATCTCTACATAAAATCATGGGTTAATTTTAGAAAACCCTCAAATATTTTAATTTGAGAAAATCTCCTCAAGTTTGAACATATTGTAGGTAACCTCCTCAACTATGAAAATTTAAGATAACCCTTGAACTGCTCACTTAACAAATGTGGCCCATGAACTTTACTCACTTAACAAATGTGGAGCGTGTCTCAGAAAATCCCGTTCAACTATTTTAATTTGAGAAACCACCCTCAAGTTTGAGCCTGTTGTAGATAAACCCCCTCAAGTTTGAAAACTCGAGAAATCCTCATGGACTCTTCTCACTTTACGCCATAAAGCTAACACTGTTAGGTCTAGCATGTCACATGATAAGTAGATGACTGAGAAAAGACCAAAATACTCCTCAATCATAAAAAATTACTTTGATTTTTTTAGAATAAGAGAAACAGAAGAGATAGGGGCAAAAAGTATTGTAAATTAACAATAGTTTTTTTTTTTATACCGGTTGGTGATTTCTTTATAATTAAAGAGTTAATTTTCAAAAGGATATTTCAGTTATTTTATATTTTGAAATGATGTCAGAGGGTTTGGTGAGGAAAATATGAAAGCGTAGGGGGCTTTGTGAGACACCCCATAGTTGAGGGTTTTTTTTGCTTTTCAAAGTTGAGTACGGTTATCTATAATATGCCCAAACTTAGGGGGATTTTCTCAAATTAAAATAGTTGAGAGAGGTTTTCTAAGATATCCATCATAATTGAAAGGGGAAACAGTAGGGGTGGATTCTAAAATCAACCCTAAAATCATGTATGCAAAATTATACCTATATCAAATTATATTTAAAGTTGATGAATTAGTCTTCCTCTTAAAATATTATTGATGAATTTGTAAATTTTTTATTTATTGATTTAATACCATGTCTTCTACTGATTTCTATAAAGAGATGTTATTGGTTTCACCCGCTCTCTTTACAATATTAATAGAACACAAGACACCATAAAAAGCATATAACATGTAAAGATTTATAAAATTAAAAAATTCTTATTACAAAAATATGCCTTGAGGTCTGAAAAATAAACAAATTATTTATGCAAATTATTCAAAATATTATCTGAATTCTCTGCTTTATCCGATTTTTCTAATAATTAGGTTGAAATTCTAATTGGTTCCTAAGATTATTCTAGGAATAAATATTTGGATTCTTAAGATATTTTATGGATATTTTGAAACCACATATACTTTTTAATTAAGTTGAAATTCTAATCACGAATATCAGGGATTGAGATTTCTGTGAGAAATTATTTTAGACTAAATCAATATGTGAATGCCTTATATCTTATCTAACAACATTTTATTTGATTGCTTCATGTTTACGGGTTTAACTTAATGTGCTATTTAGTTCATAGCTCATCCCAAAAGTTATATAATCAAATGTCAACGTAAGATGATATTACCAGCTAGCAAAATCTCATGATTACTACATCGAAGATATATTTTCGTTATGGTGATCACATGGGCCGTAGACTTTTTGACATCCTTTTTTATTTTTAAATATTATAAAAATGAGAGATATTACAAAATGAGAGATTAAACTATCTAATTTTAAGTTTGATAAAATATCCACAGCTCATTTGGCAAGCAAACTTTCTTTTTCTCTTTTTATCTTAGAATATTAATAAAGAGGAATATTATTAAGGAGAGATGGTTAAACCATTTAACTTTAAATTTTAAATTTTAAAATAAAAGTCATCCACCCTTATATTGAATTTGTTTACATTTTAAACTATTTGAAGAAAAAGCACCAACTTCGGGTTACCTAATTTTCAATAATCTATATACTATAAGTTATTGGTATAACCCATGTGTATGCTCATATCCATAAAAACATTATATGTAAATGAAAAAAAAAGAAGCGGGAAAAATTACATTCAATTCAATTTAGAAGTATATGCATATGACAAAGGAAGAAATCTCTAGAGACCAAACATCATATATTTATAAAAAAATCGACCTACCCTTCCAAGCTAATGATGTGGGTTTAGTTCCGCTATCCCCTTTATATTACTTATTCTACATGTAAGATTCACTCATGCGAGCAAGGACAAAATACTTGTTAGGTTAATTCTAAATAAGTAAGTAATGGAAAAAATAAAAATGATATAAAACGAGCTAGCTTGAGAAGCAAGAGACGCATAGTATGCAAAACTAAGTATTATGACATAATTAAAGAGCAACATGGACTAGTAAAAGAATGATCTATTAACCTCAAAATAAAATATTATTTACTATGGACTAAAATAACTAATATCTTCCGAACTAAATGTACAATAGAAAGAAATGTGTCTTAACAATGGCATAAGACACATATAATCAATTAAAACACATAAATAAATAATGAAGGATAAAAATGAATGAATTTTGTTAAAAAGTTAATTTTTATATTGAATTATAAAATTGACCCAATTAACATTTTACTAAAAACCGATCAACTTTAGCCTATGTCAATAACGTTGGCTTAAAGTTGGTCAATTCAACAAGCCAACTTTGTTAAATACCCAGGATCGCCAATCTCCAGTATTTATCAAATACTAATTACTTGGAAAATTAGAAAATCATATTTGTTGTATCTTATAAATTACGAGTTTAATGAGCCCTTAAGAGTTGGCCACGTGTCATATTAGCGGGCGAGTCATATAATCCGTCAGGCCGAGGTGTGAGCACCACCAATCTCTCTAATGGTCCAAGTCCAAGATGAAAGGCGTCCTCAAGTGGGATCTATTAAAGAAATTGAGTCCAAAGTGGACTCCATTAGAGAATGTCAGAAGGACGGAATGACCTATCACTCTCAGCGTTATTAGCATTTTCTTAGGACCTGAGGGACTAATGAGCAATTTCAAAGATTTGAGGGACTAATATGGAATAATTGAGGAT